>OZ018320.1:117294355-117564991 GCA_963969495.1 Ceratothoa steindachneri | reverse complement strand
ATTAAAGGGGGGGGGGGGTACAATCTCTTTCCCTGTGTGTGGAGCTAGGAAAAAATGGTGCATTTGTGGTCTCTCTCTTTCTCTCTTACCAGGGACCAGTGGGATGGTGACTGTGGCCCATAAGTTGTGCCATATACGGATGAATTAGAGCTCCACACTTCCAGATCTTTTCCTTTTCCTCACTCCATGATAAAGACAGCGGAACCTTAGGAGCTGAAAATTAACCCCTGCTCATTTTCTTGCAGGTGTTATATACCCTGCCCCCCCCCATACATAGCTTATATTGTGACTGTAGGTTCCAAGGTTCTGCAGTCACACCACCTGCCTGCATATGTAGAGCCGCATAAGTGTTTTGAGAAGAGGTCAATGAGGCATAATCTAAGTAATACTTTATTTATATGTAGAACAAAACTGAAAATACTGACAAAAATAAATGATATCCAACTATCGCAAATCTTTATAGCTATGTATAAATACAAAACCCCCAAATATATATACAGCCTTACAAAATATTGGCTAATGCAGAAATATAAATCACACACAAAATAATAAAAAGTATATATAATATTGGCCAATGCAGAAAAAAAAAATATATATACAAGGTGTTCCAGAAAAAAAGTTTAAGCGTACTTTGAATTTGTATAACTCAAAACCTATTAGAGATTTTTGAGTCCTGCCCCCCCCCAAAAATTTACCATCTGTTGATTCTGGTAATTTCATTAAATTCCCTTTTACGATATTGATACACTAATGAGTTTAGTGGAGGCGATCAAAATTATGTTTGCGCAAAGAAGTAAAATAAGGAAACTTCAAAGTTTAAAATCAATGTTGAACATATATTTAAATCCATTTTAAACAAAAACACCTCTTCATATGAGTAATACAAATTCATTTTTTTAATTTTCTAAGCACCGTTTCCTTCCACATGTCCTCCATTTCTTTACGAGCACAGTTGCGCCTTTGATGGCATTGATTGAACAACTTTTAGGATTAACTTGTGATTTTCCTTAAGTCTATTGACTCCACGTGTGATACTATCTCTTAACTGGTTGATGCTTTGTGGTGGAGTAGAATACACTTTATTCTTTAGATATTACCATAAGAAATTAATTGCACGGTGTTAAGTCAGGGGATCTTGAGGGCCATTCAATTGCATGATTTAGCACGCCAATGCGGTTGTCAAACGTTTCTCTTAGTTTTGTTCTTACAGCAAGCTGTCTATAAGCTGGTGCGCTGTTCTGAATCAACCAAAGTCTATTGAATTAATTGAAATAAATCTGGTAGAGTTCCTGGAAGATCCTTTCATTGATCATGCTCAGGTAGGCAGCACCATTCAAGTTATTCTCGTAAAACAATAGGCCGACAAGATAGCCATTCCCGCATATTCCGATCCACAGAGGCACTTTCTGCTGACCAATATGTGCGTCAAAGTTGAATGCTGGGGGGTGGGGGCAGGGAGGGGGGGCAGCGGTGCATATTGCCGAATATTATGGCTAATTACCTTTCCATTAATGAAAAAGGCCACCTCATCAGCAATCACAATGTTTCCAAGAAACAAGCAGGTTTTGTGGAGAACCCATTCGACAAATTGTCTACAACGAGGAACATCAGTTTCAAGAAGCTGGTTCTTGCATGCATCTTATAAGGATGTCATTTTAAGTCGTGTTTATTAATGTGGTTAACCCATTCTTTCTGACTGATACATGCCGATTTTGAAGAAGCGTCATCTGAACATTTTTGATATTTTCTGTTGTTCTTATGGTTCTCATACGATCCGAACGACCTTTATTTAAATTTAAGCATGTTCCTTCATGTTGGTATTTGCTTACATTTTTCCAAATTGTGGGCTTGCTTGGTGGGTGCCTACCTGGAAAATGTTGTTCAAATGAATCTTGTACTTGTTTAATACTGCCAGTCTTAATAAAGTTTGTGACTACAAATACGCGTTGATCTTTTGTTAACTGCATGATTAAAAAGGTTCTATGGCAGGTAAACTTTTGCCCAGAAACGTTTTGATTTGCTTAATAAGCAGTAATAATGAGACCATACCACAGCGTCGCTGAAAAACCACTGTAAAATGGCCTAGGATTTGCTTGAAGAATGGCACAGTGGCCTAGGCTACCTAGGCTCCCTACGCTTCTCTTGAAAGTGCATGGTGGCCTAGCATTCCTAGGCTTCGCTTAATTATTTTACCTTCTTGCCCAAACATATTTTTGATAGCCTCCACTAAACCAATTAGTATATCAACATCAGAATAGGGAATTTAATGAAATTTCCAGAATCAACAGATAAATAGTTGTTAAATAAAACACTTTTTGCAGGACCCCAAAATCTCCAATAGTGTTTGAGTTATACTAATTCAAAGTACGGTTAACTTTTTTCTGGGACACCTGGTATATATATATATACATGAATCAGTTGATACCAAAAATATAAATGGGGCACACCCTAAAACTATATTATATATACAGAAATTGTTACCGATAATATAAATGGCCAAGATTCTTGGTGAAAATGAGGGTGGAGGAGTGGAGTCAGTCGGCCTTGCTTTCTTAAAAAGTATTTGTAGAGCCCAGCAAATGGAACTCAGTGAAGCATTCCGATCTTTCAGGGAACTGGGAGGTGCAACTGTTCCACTACTACTTGAGCATTGAAAATGCGGTTACTCGGATTGTCCTTGCTCATTGTCATAACTTGTCAAAGCGGTTCCAAGGAGCTGAAAAGGAGAAAGCATTTCAGTCAAAGATTCACTGCTGCACTCAAACATCCCTATCACTAACATACAATCAACCCACTCACACTCACCTGGTCTTTTATCCAGCTTCCTTTTCTTATTCACACCAACATTGTGGGTGCATTATTTTTAAGGGTCATTCACAATTACAATCTATATAAGTCCACATTTTAATATATTAATTGAAAAATGTGCTGCAAGATACGCCTGTGGGAGGAAACTGAGCTGAATGGGGGGCACAATGGAAGTTGTCCCCCACTTGGATAATGATCAACCAGTTCTCGGTCATCCCAACCACCCTGAAAAAGAAGAAAGGGATTAGGCATTTGGGCTGATGAGGGGAGGCAGACTCCTACCTAACTACTACATTATACACCTCCACACACATCTCACTCATATATATATATATATGCATACCTAGCTTTATCTTCCAGCTCCACTTTTCATACACATGTCAAATGGGCTCAATTGTCTTTCACACTTAAGTTATATCCTGGGATGTGGGAAAAAAAAATCACTCCAGTGAAAGACTGGGGTCCTACACTGCTCCCAAGCAGCTTTGTCCTCAATCCTTCACCAAAACCTGAAACAAAAGGTGGGTAAAGTTGAGTTGAGGTGAATAGAAAACAAAACTCTGATGCTGGAGTGTTCTTTCTTCTTGCTGCCGTTTCATTTTTGTTTGTTGATTGGTTTTGTTTTTGTTTTTTGCTTTGTAATTTTTTAATGTAATCTTGTAATAGGCTATAAATGATTATTAGGCAACCTATACCCTTTGTGGCAGTTGTCAGATAGATGCCTTAAAAAAAGCATGGCAAAGAACATGGGGAAACTGTTATAGAATTTATATTGCACCTTGACTTTTCTCATGAACCTAACCCTCAATGACTTTAGGTAGTTTTTTTTCACCTCCAAATGGGACACAATTCTGGCTGGCCTAAACCTTTCTGTCAAAATTGCCCGATTCTCCCAGACAGTTTAACAGTTGAATATTCATCCTAGTCAGGTGGAGCTCGATGAACAGTACCTGTCCGAGTACTGTGACAGGTATGGTTGTTACTGTCTGTATTGAATCCTGTGATGGAACTCTTGCAAACCAGACTGTCTTGGAGGAGGCAGGGGTGAGTGTGTCCCTAGTATTTTATTACTTGGGTAGTGAGTTCAGATCCTTTGGGGAGGCAGTCTCCCTCCAGCACCTGAGGGTGCCTTTCTCCTTTTTATTTTTTCCACTTTTGAGGGGTTTTGTTATCTTGTGTTTATTTTTACTTATAAGATAGCCACAAAATATCTTATCCTCCTTATATTACTTTACTTACCTATCTTAACCACATACTGCTCAAGGTGTTGGCTTGTATTAATCCCATATGATGTGAGATAGAAGTTTGAAAGAATACTTAATAGTTTATTAATAAATTTTTTAGGTTATCTTTGTAGGCCATTGCTCCATTTTTAGGGAATTTAACAGTTTGAAACGGTTATCTTTGCCCCTTAGAATATTTGTTTTTGGTACTTGCAGGCTTCTTTCTTAACCAAGCGAATTAACATTGATGGGGATCGTGTTAATTTGTCTATCTGGGACACAGCTGGGCAGGAGAAGTTTCATGCACTGGGTCCTATCTACTACAGAGATTCGCAGGGAGCCATTCTCGTCTATGATGTCACAGATGAAGACTCGTTTCAAAAGGTCTGTGAGAGTTATGAAGGCAACTGGACTTTGTGAGTTTGGAGTCCTATATGTTACTATCCCACTGGGCTCAGCATAGGGGTGTCAGATGTAATATGGGTCAACTATGATGTAGCTCACATTTTGGAGGATTGTATGTCCTCCTGGCCCCAATGCCCTCCAGTAGGCATTTTCAAAAATCAGCTTTGTCACTATTTTGACGTAGGATGTTGGGAAGTGTTGCTGCATTGAGCTTTAAATTTTCTGCCTTGAAATTTGCCAAAGTACCAGTTCCATGATTGCTAGCGGATTTATATAGGGGTGGGGGGGTAATGAATTCAAGCCAAGTGCATATTACTCAAACATTGTCTGGTATGTATTTTTCTTTTTCTAGCCCAATATGATTTATAGATTAAAAGAAAAGAAAGTACAAAACCTTGTGAAAAATAAATATTTTAGTCATGATTCTAAAATTTGTGTATTTTGCGATGTATCATGCAAAAGTGAGAGGTTGTACGGTTTAGAGTGATGGCAAATTCTATGACTTCCCAGGGGAGCACAAACAGGGGTCCCTTGAATCATGTTTTGCACTATAACTTTTTATCTAAACAAGATAGAGCAACAAAATAGCCACCAAATTAGTGTTTTATTCCTCTTTCTAACTTATACAATTATGATAGTTTTGGAACAAGAAATGGCACACTGGTACATACCAAGATTTCAGAAATATCACAAAAATTTGTCTTTTCACATTTTAGATGAACAAGAAACCTTATTCATGACACAAACTTGAGATTGATATTTTGTCACCAATCTAATCAATCAAGAAGTGAAACATTTGATGATTAATTTCATAATGACATTTACACAGTCAACTGTCGAAGGTTTGTTTCTCAAAGCTGTCAACCCTGTAAGGGGCGTGGCGATTTGACATCCTGGCTGCCATGCTGACGGGATCCAGTGCTCAGTCCGACCCCAGCTTAGCCTCTCTTACTTCCTTCAGATAGCCTGTATTTCTCCCCTACTCAGTCACTTTTCATACAACCTCTCCCACAACTTTCTCTGGTCAGCCTCTAATTTCACAGGGTAGATGCTGACCTTCTCAGCCAACCGTCCCGGATCGGGGATGAGGGGGGAGGGGACAACATTCCCTAACCACTGAGCTGCGGTTTGGGATGTTGTTTTTTTTTAACAACCTGCTATATCCTCACCCATACCTTCCTCACATCCCTTTTCCTTTCCTCTTCCGACTCAGTTTTACGCCGTGTCCAAGGTGGAGCCGCCATGCGGATGGACTGCCAGGCCACCAGGCGGGAGGGGTGGTCCCAAATGGCGGCGCCTGGCTCTGCCAGGCCTGTAAGCACCTCTTGCAGTGCGGACAACTGCGAGAGGTGATGCGCTATTGCGTCCCGTGGTAAAAATAGGGTCACCATGCCCATAGATGAGTAAAAAAATACAAACCCCTTTAACTCCCCCTGGAACAACGACAGAGCCGCCCTCGGGCAGCTCCAGCGAAAAAATGGAGGTTCCCTTCCCCCCTCCCTGTGCTTGCGCAGGGGAATCTCCATATTTCTCTAACCGGAGAGGAGGCTTACTCCTCTCCTTCGCCTACGGGTGAAGGGGACTCCTCCTCACCCCCTTCTCTGGAGGTGCTTTTGGGCACCTCACTTTTTCCAGCGGCAGTCCCCTGTTTTCTTTCCAAAGGGACTGCCAAGAAAGCCAGCAAGCAGCCCATAGCCAGCCGCTCCCCATTGAAGCGGCTTGGTAGGGAAGGGCCTTGAGACCCACCCCTACACTCTCTGTCACGTTCGACTGTGACAAGCTCCCTGAGTCGGTGCGTGCGGGTTAGTAGCGATACCGCATGAAGGCAGTCGTGCCACTGCCGCGGCGGTGCTATTACTCTCACCGCTTCGGCCATACAAATCGTTCTTGTAGACGTGCAAAGTCGGGGTCACCCGAAGTTTGTGTAAATTGCTCCAAGGCCACAAACGACAAGTCTAAATCGTGTGTGGCCAAGTGTGTCAATTGCGGAGAGCCGCACGCCGCTTCTTCGAAGCAATGTGGTCCATATCTCCTTGAGAAAGAAATCCTGGCCGTTCAGGCGCAGGATTTACTCTCATTCCGTGAGGGTAAGGACTTGGTCCTGGCGCGCCCGGCTCTGCCTGGGACGTCATATGCCTCATTAGTTAGGAAGGCACCCTCTGCTCCTGGCCCATCCAGGCCAACGAGCACGGTTGTTTCCGTGTCTATTCGGAGCCCTTGTGCGGGCTCTACTCAATCAACCTGGGCGCTCCCCTGGTAAAACTGGCGGCAAAAAGGGTTCATACCCAGCCCCGGCTAAAACCAGGGCTCCCCCCTCTTCCCCCAGCGGGCCGTTTCCCGTAAGGCGAAACGGCCACGCGCCTCCACCCAGTCGTTAGACTCACAGGGGGCAACACTCCTGAAGTTGGTGGGTAGGCCATCTTCCGGCGTTCGTAAAGCTGTCCCCCGAAAGGAGGACAGCAACAAAGGAGCTTCGGCTCATTCGCCCACGTCTAGTTATGGAGCGAGGGGCTCGGAGATGGTAGTTCCTCAAATAGAGGGCCCCCCGCGTCCGAAGCCGCAGCGCCCGCCTAAGGTTTCGAGGCGGAGGGAGGAAAAGACTCGCATGGCGAGCCCCACCTCGCCCAATGAGTCCTCGAAGGCGACAGCGCCTTCAGCGCTTTGTCCGGCCAACAGCCCCCGGGGTTCTGCCTCCGGGGAGCGTACGGCCATTCCCGTGAGGGTCTTCTGTTCGATGAGGGCCCCCGCGTCTCCTCCGTGCTAGGCCTGGAGGGCATATTCCTTCAATGGAATTGCTGTGGACTCCGGGCCAACTGGGAGGAGCTGCGTAGGCTCGTCTCGTCCCGTTCCCCGTTAGCTATCTTTCTGCAGGAGACAATGCTAGGCGCGTGCCCCCCGCCCGCCCTCCCGGGGTATAAGGGTCTTGCGACCCCACCACCACGAGATGGCCGTGCTGGGGTATGCGCGGTTTACACCCAGCATGATGTATCCGTTCTGCCTTTCTCTTTAGATACCTCCTTTCAGGCAGTGGCTGTGAAGCTGCACCTGGATAGGAGGTATACTATCATTTCTGCGTACATTCCACCGTCAGCTGACTTCGACGCGGGGGACTTCCGCCGCGTCGTGGCATGGTTGCCGAGGCCCTTTCTCTTGCTTGGAGATCTTAACGGCAGGCATCCTCTCTGGGGAGATTACTCAATAGATCCCAGGGGACAAGTCCTTGCCGATCTGATCGAAGAGGTTGAGATGGGTGTCCTAAACGTGGATGAGTTTACGCATCACTGTCCGAGAACCGCTTCATTTCCTTGCATTGACCTATCTTTGTGCTCTTCGGATGCACAGCCTGATTTTGATTGGGGGGTGGTCGATGACCTCCATGGTAGTGATCACTTTCCCATTCAATTATCATTTTCAGGGCAACTGCCACCTGAGAGCCCACCTCGGTGGGGCTTGGTGCGGGCGCGGTGGCCTGCATTTCAGGAAATGACTGAATTCTCTATCTCAGTCGAGGACAGGAGTTTAGGTCGGTAGATGAAGCCGTTGAGTTCTTCTCCGGCAACCTCATCGCCGCGGGCCTGACGACTATTCCTAGAACGTCTGGCCGTTTTGCACGCCGACCACTGCCATAGTAGTCGGCCGAGTGTGGGACGGTCCTCAAACAGAAGCGTTATGCCTACATGCGCTATAAGCGCCGCCCGAACGATTTCACTGTCGCTGAATTTCGTCAGGCTAGGGCTAGGTTCCGGTATATTTTGAAGCACGCCCGCCGCTCTTCTTGGCGGCCATACGTGTCTTCACTTAACGGGAAGACCCCTTTATCAGAGGTGTGGAAGCGAGTCAAAAGGATTCGGGGCAAGTTCTCGCAGGATCCTCCTCCCGTTCTCCAGGAGAATGGGACCGCAATTTCGGACCGCGCGTCGGTGGCGGAATCCTCCGCGACCGCTTTTTCCGCATTCTCTAGCCGGGATGCTGCTCCGCCAGCATTCAATGCACGTCGTCATGTCGCAGAAGGCCGCCGGCTGGACTTTACTTCCAGAGGCGGTTTACTGTGAGTGAGTTGCGCTCCGCTCTCGCTTCCTGTGCGGAAACCGCCCATGGTCCGGACGATGTCCCGTACCCCATGCTTCGACACTTTGGTGAGCGAGGCAAGGCCTTTCTCTTAGATTTGTTCAACAGGATCTGGGTGGAGGGTCTTCTCCCATATTCCTGGCGAATCGCTACTGTGCTCGCCTTTCGCAAGCCGGGGAGAGATCACTCTACTCCGACCGGTTTCCGCCCGATCTCTCTAACCTCTTGCGTGTGCAAGTTGATGGCGCTATAAGCGCCGCCCGAACGATTTCACTGTCGCTGAATTTCGTCGGGCTAGGGCTAGGTTCCGGTATATTTCGAAGCACGCCCGCCGCTCTTCTTGGCGGCCATACGTGTCTTCACTTAACGGGAAGACCCCTTTATCAGAGGTGTAGAAGCGAGCCAAAAGGATTCGGGGCAAGTTCTCGCAGGATCCTCCTCCCGTTCGCGTCGGTGGCGGAATCCTCCGCGACCGCTTTTTCCTCATTCTCTAGCCGGGATGCTGCTCCGCCAGCATTCAATGCACGTCGTCATGTCGCAGAAGGCCGCCGGCTGGACTTTACTTCCAGAGGCAGTTTACTGTGAGTGAGTTGCGCTCCGCTCTCGCTCTGAGCGCGGAAACCGCCCATGGTCCGGACGATGTCCAGTATCCCATGCTTCGACACCTTGGTGAGCGAGGCAAGGCCTTTCTCTTAGATTTGTTCAACAGGATCTGGGTGGAGGGTTTTCTCCCATATTCCTGGCGAATTGCCACTGTGCTCGCCTCTCGCAAGCCGGGGAGAGATCACTCTACTCCGACCGGTTTCCGCCCGATCTCTCTAACCTCTTGCGTGTGCAAGTTGATTGAGAAATTGGTAAATGTTAGACTAGCCTTTTTCCTGGACAGCGGAGGCCACCTGTCTTCTGCACAGTGCGGCTTCCGCAAGTTCCACTCTACGTCGGATGCTCTGCTCCGACTGGAAAATGCCGTCTGCGAGGCTTTCCTTCGTAGACAGCAATACGCCACGGTGTTTTTCGATCTGGAGAAGGCCTATGATACCGCATGGCGATACGGTATCATGGAGACTCTCCACACGATGGGGTCGAGGGGACGCCTCCCAATGTTTATATCTGAATTTCTGCGAGATCGTCGATTCCGGCGTACGGGTGGGGGAAGCGCTCTCCGGCCCAAAGGAGCAGGAAGAGGGTTTCCTTCAGGGAAGTGTCCTCAGTGTCACTCTCTTTGCCCTAAGCATCAACGGTAGCACCGAAGTGATGCCCAGGACGCCACCCTGGAGGGTACCACATTTGGCTATTTGTCGCCACGCCTCTGCTCCCAAAGCTTTTACAGCGCCGGAAGTATTGCGTTCGACCTTTTTGGAGCACACCTCGTGTCACGCTGGAACCGTGCCAGTGTATACGGATGGCCTCAAATCCAAAGAGGGGGTCGGCTTCCACACCGTATCCCCTCTGTTTGAAGTCAGCGGTGCTCTGCCGGGTGCTGCGTCGGTCTTCACGGCAGAGCTGGTTGCAATACACCACTCGGTACGGGAGATTACGCGATGTGCCCGGTTCGGAGACCTTATTGTGATCTATAGCGACTCACAAAGCGCCCTGAGTGCTCTCGGGGCCTTGGAATCTCCGCATCCCCTGGTTCGCGATATCCGTGACGCCGCGGTTTTGGCGAGCCGGGCGGATGTCGAGATTATCTTCTGCTGGGTTCCTGGACATGTAGGAATTGCGGGAAATGAGCGCGTCAAAGAGTCCGCGAGGACTCTGAGACCAGACCAGCGTTTTGCTCTTCCTCACACTGACTACATGGCAGGAATACTGGCAGCTTTTCGGACTGCTTGGAAAAGAAGATGGGAGACAGTCGAAGAGAACTTAAAGTTGCTTGCCATTGCGCCGCGACTGTTCCCATGGATCTATCCCCCAATGCCGCGACGGCTTCAGGTCGCTTTCTGTCGTCTCCGAATCGGAAACACTCGCGTGACGCATCGCTATTTGATGGAGCGCTCGCCGTCGCCCTATTGTAACGATTGCGTCGTCCCCCAGACTGTTAGGCACATTCTTGTCAAATGTCCCAGTCTGGGTAATCTTCGCGCACGTTACCTGTCCCGGTACCGAGATGGGCGGGGTCGCTACCGCCTGTTCCTTGTACTCGGGACGAGTGCGTGCACATTGACTGGTGGACTTGTTGACTTTTTGGTGGAGGCCGGCCTTTTTTCCTATTATTTAAGCAGGGTTTGTTTTTTTGTTTTGTTTTTTGTTTTGTTTTTTTTTTGCTTTTGTTTTTGTTTTTTTTTCCTTTAGGTTGCACGCTTCTGCGATGCAGGAGCTTGCTTCCTTTCCCCCTTTTGGTGGTGTTTTTCGTCTCTTTAATATCTAGAACTAGTCCAGTTTTAATATGGCGACTAATGCCCAAGTAGGCAGTCGCCAGATGAGCTCTTAAAAAAAACAAAACCCAAAGCTGTCAAAGCGACATCTGTTGAACTCCACAACTTGAAGGGGATAGTCCCTTTGCTTGGAATCTGTTCTTACGAGATTTGCAAAGTTGCTCACCATCTTGTCATCACATTCACCATGTGATTCGCCGCTTTCAGAATCTTTACATAGTTCAATGCTTTTCTGTCCTCATTCTATGGCTAAGATGTGACAGAGTCCAGAAGCCACTCAGATACAATGTTGAGTTTCCAGCAGGATATGCGATTCTGGTCCAATGAGATCAACCTGGGTGGTCTTAGCAGCGACTATTTTGAATACAAACTTTGCTGTTCTGGAACCTGTTTGACTTCTCAGTGGAAGTAACTGAGGAGCATTGCCATGCTTCAATGTGTCACTTAATCTATTGCTGAACAGGGCAAATGGCACAATTTCCTGTGGCAGGTACCATTTGTAGTTTTCCATCTTATTAGGCACTGCATCAGTAAGCTCTAGCTGTTTTCTTGTACTTCAACATGTCTTGGACTAGACTTAGATCATTCATGGGAGCATCTGCAGCAGACATTGACATTATCCATACAATAGTGTAGAACATCGCAAGGAAGGTGTCTTTCCAGGTTTGATACAGTATCCTCATTGTACTCAAGTTGATCTGCAAACATCAGCATTTTCATGGAATACAGATTTCTAGCCATCCATCTTGCCTAATCAATGGCACCTGGTTGACTCGAGCGAATACCTTGGAGAGGCATTTTCCCAAAACAATAACTATCAGTTCAGCCATTTCTGTCATGGGCTCTTGGCCCCGTATGGGGCGCAGAGATTTGCCTTCCTGGATGCCGTGCTGATGGGACCCAGCACCCCATCCGCCTCCAGCTTAGCCTCTTCTTCTTTCAGACAGCCTGTACTTCTCCCCTACTTCCTCACTTACCCTACAACCTCTCCCACAACTTTCTCTTGTCGGCCTCTCTTTTCACAGGATAGATGCTGACACACTTCTCAGCCAACTATCACGGATAAGGGCTGAGGAGCTAGGGGCCATGCTTCCCTAATCCCTGAGCTCTGGTTTGGGATGATGGGTTTTTAACAACCTGCTTCATCTCCACCCATACATTCCTCACATCCCCTTTCCTTCTCACTTCACACTCTATTCTTTTTACACTGTGCCCAAGGTGGAGCCACCATGCTGAAGGGCTGCCAGGTCACCAGGCTGGAGGGGTGACCTTAAATGGCAGCACCTGGCTCTGCCAGCCCCGTCCGCACCCCTTGCAGAGTGGGCTACTGCGAGGGGTGATCAGTGTCTGCATCTCGTGAATAAAAAAGGTCACCATGCCCAATGATGAGTCTAACAAAAAGAAATCTCCTTAATTTCCCCCCGTCCACCCTCGGGCAGCTCCACTGAAAAAAATAGAGGTCCTCCCCCCCCCTCCCTGTGCCTTTACAGAGGATCCTTTGCCTACAGGTGTAGGGGACTCCCCCTCACCCCCTTGTCTGGTGGTGCCCTTGGGTGCCTCCATCAGAGGAGAGCTTTAGCTAGTGTGATTACCTGATAGAGAGCCGAAGGTGATCCATTTCTCGGACGGGAGCCTTTTGGCGAATGCATCGAATCCCTCCAAGGCGGCCATGATTAGTCCCTTCGGACACTTAATGGCACGCCGTTGAGTGTGACGCTGCACTTTACCATGAACTTCGTGAAAAGAGTGGTTTATGCAAGGAAACTCGTGGACTACTTCATCACCTTAGAGCGTTCAAGGTCGAGCGCGTGATGAGAAAACAGGGAAGGGACATCGAGACCCACCCCTCCACTCTTCGTCACGTTCGACTATGACAGGCTCCTCAAGTCTGTGCATGCCGATTGGTATCGCTACCGCGTGAAGGTATTCGTGCCACTACCGCGGACGTGCTACTACTGTCACCGCTTCGGGCATACGAATCGCTCGTGTAGACGTGCAAAGTCGGGTTTACCCCAACTTTGTATAAGTTGCTCCAAGGCAACACACGATAAGTCCCTGTCGTGTAAGGCCAAGTGTGTAAATTGCGGAGAGCCGCACCCCGCTTCCTCGAATCAATGTCGTGCGCTTTTCCTAAAGAAGAAAATTCTGGTCGTTCAGGCTACGGATCATCTCTCATTTCGCGAGGCTTAGTACTTGCTCCTGGCGCGCTCGGCGCTACCTGTGACGTATTCTGCGCCCATTCGGAAGCCTTCTGCTGGCTCTACTCACCTCGGGCGCGCTTCCTGGTAGAGCTAGCGTCACAAAAGGCTCACACCCAGCCTTGGCTAAAACCAGGGCCCTCACCCTGCAAAAGCGTGACAATTTCCCTCAAGGGGAAACGTCCTCGTGGCTCCACCGAATCGTTAGACACACAGGAGCCAACAACCCTGAAGGTAGTCTTGAAGCCATCTTCCGAGGTAGCTAAAGCTACCGTCTCCTCCCGTTCCCCATCTTTTTGAAGGAGACCATGATGAGCGCGTGCCCTATGCCCACCCTCCCAGAGTATAAGATTTTCGCATCCCCACCACGAGAGGATGGGGCAGGAAGATGCGCCATTTACACCCGCCATGATGTCTCCCTTCTTTTCTTTGCTTTTGATCTTTATGTGAAGTCTATTATCCGGACGCGTGGCGTAATTAATTAACTCCTGCACATTTCATGTATGCAGATAGTGAAAATGGCCGAAGCTGCCCTTTTTTTTATCTTTCTTCGTAGAGTTGATGTTCAGTAGCAGAAAATATTATGTGAATATATTGAATCTAAATGCTATATAATGGGAGTAGGATTTTACTGTCTAGATATCATTTTCAGGTTTTTAATTAGTACAAATAGTTTCAACCTAAATATATAAACATGTAATAAATATCATTTTAAACGATTCAAGAAATACAATTGTAAATAAGAACTATGTGAGCTGCGGGACAAGAAATTGACCCTTCTTAATAATTTTTAATATCTTTTGCCTATTGATGGTCCAATTTTTTTATTTATAATTAGCAGAAACATTCGTTGCAGCATCTTTGGTGGCTTCCCAAAGGTCATTTTTTGTTAAATTTCCTGTTATCTGCGTAAATTTCTCTCAGGATGATCCACAAGTTTTCTAATAGATTTAGGTTGCAACTGTTGGGCGTCCAGTCCACGATTGAGCCTCCTTTCGATTCTAACCAATTTTTAGAAAACTGGGAGACATGACTAGGATCATTATCCTGCATGAGGACAAGTTACTTCCTTATCCTCACTAACTATCTTTTGAACCAAGGTAGTAAGCTTTTTCTCCAGGAACTCCGCAGTACGCCCTCGAATCCACTTTGACGCCATCATTCAGTTCGAAAGGTCCTACCATCTTGTCTTCAACAATTGCAATGCCGATCAACATTTCTCGTTGTCGAGTGACCTGCTTCACCTGACGTTCATTGAAAACCCAGTTTCTTGCCCAACCATCTGGCTCATTTAGTGACTTGATTTTTATGTGAAGATAACTTTGCTAATGTCAGTTTTTATGTATGTCTAGGCCCACAACAGACGTTTTTGGTTAGGAACGATATTTTTGTCTTATTCTTAACAGTCTTCTATATACCTTGTTTCTCTAGAGACTGCACGAGCCACAGCAGCCTGAAAATTGGCTTTGCTTCTAGCATGCTGAGTTTTAATCACTTTTGATTTGAGAAAGATCTCTAGAAGTAAGAGCTTGAAATTCTGGTTGCAGCCTTTACTTGGCTGAATTCCATTCTCTACAATTTTCTTCACTGTGATGATCATGTTTCAAATCTTTCGAGATTTGCAGATAAGACGTTTATGTACCTAATTCTTTCACGATATAATTCTTCTGTTGGGAAAGGCTCCTTTTCGTGGCCATTTTTATTAGAAAATGCTTCTTGCAAAGGATCTCTGGATGGTCGTTGTAATCGGATTTTAAAAAAATCTATGATAAACTATGCAATCTGAGATAAAGAGTTGTTAGTGTCTCATATGAGGTATTTATTCCATGTTTATCCTCGGGAAATGGGTTGAGATTTGTATAGTCGCATACACTGGTCCTTTGAAATGTCCAATGGTTGTGGATGTACACAGTGTGCTTTTCCTCACACTAGATTATCTTTTATAGGTGAAGAATTGGGTGAGGGAACTGAAGAAAATGCTTGGAGATGACATCTGCTTGGCTATTGCCGGGAACAAAATTGACCTTGAGAAGGACAGACACGTGTCACAGGAAACGGCCGAGACGTAAGTCCAGGTTTTTTCCTGGGGATTTAAAAAAATAATGTGCCGCTTTTGTATTTTTTCTTTATTTCTGTCCTTTAATTTAATCATCAACTGCTTTCTTAGTTGGGTTGGCGCGCACCAGCAACACAAAAATACCCTCTCAACACTTTATGCTTTATCAAACACAGCCTTCCCCCCCCCATCCCAATTATGTAGCATCCTTAGTACGCCCTGTCACAAACCCCTCTCCATGCACATCTGTCATCCACTTACCCATCCGTCAGCCTTCGCTTTCTAACACTATTTCACGTTCTCAACACTCGTACAATTTCCAGCCCTTGTTATACTCCCATAACGCTTCTCTTTCACACCATAAACATTTAATACCAGGCCGTTCCTCACTCCATCTACCTTCCGCACACTACACATCCCTCTCTAGTTTTCCAGTTGCACTACTCTCACTCGAGATCTTTCCTTCTTTCAAAGTCCCCCCCCCCCATCCCCACCCCAACCCCATAGACCGACGCTGGACCCATAATCCTCTCTTGAAGCTTCCTGGCATATTCCACACTAGGGCTCTCATCGCCCCGAGACTTGCCCCATTTAAAACCTGGTGGTTGCAATGAGCTTCATCTGTACCACGACGCACCCTAAATACTTAAATGTCTCGCTTGTTCAAGGGTAACACCACACACTAATATTACACTGAGTGAGAACAGAACGCGCAATCACGGCTTCAAACTTGAACTGAAGCGTTACAACCGCAATCTGTGTGGAAATTTTTTCACCTACAGTATCTGCGGTATGTGGAACGCACTTCCAGTGGAAGTTGTCAACAGTGAATCTGTTGACCAGTTCAAGTCAGGACTAGACAAAGTCTTGAAAAGTGGCCGTTTAGGGACGCAAAACAATTGAGCAGCCATGTGCCCGCTCGATTGCTAGTCCAAAGGTACCCTCTTTGAATGGACCGTAAGGTCTCCTAGGGTACCTTCTTTCCTTGTAACTCCTTGTAACCCCCCTGTCGAGGATTCCGTTCGATCAACCTTTTCAAATCCCGCTCCGTCTCAGGTCATTCCCATATATAGTCCCATTCCCCATCACCCCCCTTCGCTAACTACTCCATCCATAACAATATTAAACAGTCATGGAGATATCACAGTGCCCCGCCCCGTAAGGGGCACGGCGATTTGCCATCCTGGCTGCCGTGCTGACGGAACTCACCACCCCGTCCGAGCCCAGCTTAGCCTCTTCTCCTTCCTTCAGACACTTGTGTTTCCCCGCTTCTCATACAACCTCTCCAACAACTTTCTCTGGCCAGCCTCTATCTAATTTCACAGGGTAGATGCTGACCTCAGCCAACCGTCCCGGATCGGGGCTTAGGGGGGAGGGGACAGTGTTCCCTAACCACTGAGCTCCGGTTCGGGATGGTGGGTTTTTAACAACCTGCTTCATCCCCGCCCATACCTTCCTCGCATCCCCTTTCCTTCTCACTTCACCATCTATTTTTACGCCGTGCCCAAGATGGAGCCGCCAGGCGGGAGGGGTGGCCTTAAATAGCAGGACCTGGCTCTGCCAAGCCCGTACGCACCCCTTGCAGGGTGGGCTACTGCGAGGGGTGATGAGTAATTGCTTCCTGTATAAAAAATAGGGTCACCATGCCCAATGATGTTGAAATAAAAAATCTTCCCTCAATTTCCCCTATTCCAGGGCCGCTGTGGAGCCGCCTTCGGGCAGCTCCACAGAAAAAATGGAGGTCTTTCCGGAGAGGAGGCTTACTCCTCTCCTTCGCCTACGGGTGTAGTGGACTTCCCTCACCCCCTTCTCTGGAGGTGCTTTCGGGCACCTCCCTCTTCCCAGCCGCAGTCGCCCCTTTTCTTTCCAAGGGGACTGCCAAGAAAGCCAACAGGCAGCCCATAGCCGACCGCTCTCCATTGAAGCGGCTCGGTAGGGCAAACCCCTTTAGGGAAATTGGGAAGCCAGGCCCCTTCGGTCGCTAACCTCAAAAGACCTGCTGGCTAGAATTTTAAACCTAGCGGGGATGACACTGCTGCCAATAGGACCTGTGATGTCCGGGGGGGGATGGCCAATTGGAGCCCCCCCCCCCTCCCCCCGAGATAGACATGGTCCTTGAGGCAACCCAGCCTCAGACGGTAGGGCCTTCCATGGGAGCGAATCCGGTCTCGGCGCCAAGCACCGAACTCGAGTCTGCTCCTATGCAAGGTCCTCCTCAAACGGCTAGGGTTTCCAAGGCAGTAAAGGAGGGGAGGGATCTCCTCCGACCGGTGCCCCTGCGACTACCAGGACCTTCTCCATCTCGGAAAAGGACCTGGCTGAGGCCGGTCCATCTGGACTGGGGGCTCCTGCTGGCGGAGGGGACAAGCAGGTCAATTCTTTGCCCTCCTCTCGTAAAAATCAAAAAACAAAAAAAAGACTAATAAGACTGGGGGACTCCACTCCATCCGAGGGGCCTGCGGGGACGGATGGGTCTGCTGCTTCGGTAAGCGACCAAGCCAAGATCGGCACGTCCGGCCCCTCTGCCCCTTCGGGTGCGGAGCCCCTGACTAAGACCACTGGGGCGCAGGGCGGATCCTCGATGACATCGGGGCCCCTCATTCAGAGGTTATGTGGCGTTTTCGAGCCCGCTGGCTTCAAACGCTTCTTAGTTATTCGCTACACTGATGGCAGCATGTTGGCCAAGGGCAACATGATACATCAGAGGAGAGCTTTAGCTAGGGTAATTGGTAGAGCCGAAGGTGACCCGTTTCTCGGACGAGAGCCTTCTGGCGAATGCGCCGGATCCCTCCGAGGTGGCCAAGATAAGTGCTGTTCGGCCACTTGATGGCACCCCGGTGAGTGTGACCCCGCATCTACCATGAACTTTGTGAAAGGAGTAGTTTATGCGAGGGAACTCGTTGACTACTCCATAGAGGAGATCACCTTAGAGCTGGCTGACCATGGGGCGGTTAAGGTCGAACGTGTAATGAGAAAACAGGGAGGGGCTTCGAGACCCACCCCTACACTCTTCGTCACGTTCGACAGTGACAAGCTCCTTGAGTCGGTGCGTGCCGGTTGGTACCGCTACCGCGTGAAGGCATTCGTGCAATTGCCGCGGCGGTGCTATTACTGTCACCGCTTCGGCCATACGAATCGCTCATGTAGACGTGCAAAGTCGGGGTCACCCGAAGTATGTGTAAATTGCTCCAAGGCCGCACACGATAAGTCCAAATTGTGTGTGGCCAAGTGTGTCAATTGCGGAAAGCCTCACCCCGCTTCTTCGAAGCAATGTGGTCCATATCTCCTTGAGAAAGAAATCCTGGCCGTTCAGGCCCAGGATCGACTCCTATTCCGCGAGGCTAAGGACTTGGTCCTGGCGCGCCCTTCCTCTGCCTGGGACGTCTTGCGCCTCAATGGTTAGAAAGGCACCCTCTGCTTCTGGACCATCCAGGCCAACAAGCACGGTTGCTTCCGTGCCCATTCGGAGCCCTTCTGCGGGTTCTACCCAACCCGGGTGCTATCCTAGTAAAGCTGGCGGCACAAATGGTTCACACCCAGACCCGGCTAAAACCAGGGCTCCCCCTCCCCCTTTCTCCCAGCGTGACCGTTTCCCGTAAGGCGAAACGGCCACGCGCCTCCACCGAGTCGTTAGACTCACAGGAAGCAACACTCCTGAAGTTGGTTGGCAGGCCATCTTCCGGGGTTGATAAAGCTGTCCCCCGAAAGGAGGACAGCAAAAAAAGGAGCTTCGGCTCCGTCGCCCACGCGTAGTGGTGGGTTGAGTGGCTCGGATACGGTGGATCCTCGAAAAGAGAGCCCCTCGCGTCCGAAGCCGCAACGCCCGCCTAAAGTTTTGAGGCGGAGGGAGGAAAAGACTCGCATGGCGAGCCCAACCTCCCCCAATAAGTCCTCGAAGGCAACAGCGCATTATCCGGCCAAAAGCGCCCGGAGTTCTGCCTCCGGGAAGCGTACGGCCACTTCCGTGAGAGTCTTCTCTTCGAAGAGGGCCCCCGCGTCTCCTCCGAGCTTAGACTGGATGGCATATTCCTTCAATGGAATTGCCTTGGACTCCGGGCCAATTGGGAGGAGCTGCGGAGGCTCGTTTCCTCCCGTTAACTATTTTTCTACATGAGACCATGCTAGGCGCGTGCCCCCTGACCGCCTTCCCGGGTATAAGTGTTTTGCGACCCCACCACCACGAGATGGGGGCCGGGCTGGGGGATGCGCGGTTTACACCCGCATGATGTCTCCGTTCTTCTTTTCACTTTAGGTACCTCCTTTCAGGCAGTGGCTGTGCAGCTTATCCTAGAACGGAGGTATACTATTATTTCTGCGTACATTCCACCATCAGCTTACTTCGACGCAGGGGACTTCCGCCGCGTCGTGGAACGGTTGCCAAGGCCCTTTCTCTTGCTTGGAGATCTTAACGGCAGGCATCCTCTCTGGGGAGATTATTCAATAAATCCCAGGGGACAAGTCCTTGCAGATCTGATCGAAGAGACTGAGATAGGTGGCTTAAATGTGGATGAGTTTACGCATCACTGCCCGAGAACTGCTTCATTTCCTTGCCTTGATCTATCTTTGTGCTCTTCGGATGGATGCACAGCCTGATTTTGATTGGGGGGTGGTCGATGACCTCCATGGTAGTGATCACTTTCCCATTCAAATATCATTTTCAGGGCAACTGCCGCCTGAGAGCCCACCTCGATGGTGCTTGGCGCGGGCGCGGTGGCGTGCATTTCAGGAAATGACTGAATTCTCTTATATCAGTCAAGGAGCTTAGGTCGGTAGATGAGGCCATTGAGTTCTCCGGCAACCTCATCGCCGCGGGCCTGACTACTATTCCAAGAACCTCTGGCCGTTTTGCACGCCTACCACTCCCGTGGTGGTCGGCCGAGTGTGAGACGGCCCTCAAACAGAAGCGTTATGCCTATATCCGCTATAAGCGCCGCCCGGGGGGACCCCTCTAGCAGAGGTGCGGAAGTGAGTCTAAAAGATTCGGGGCAAGTTCTCGCAGGGTTCCCCTCCCGTCCTCCAGGAGAATGGGACCGCAATCTCAGACCTCGCGTCTGTGGCGGAATCCTTCGCGACCGCTTTCTCCGCATTCTCTAGCCGGGATGCTGCTCCGCTAGCATTCAATGCACGTCGTGATGTCGCGGAAGGCCGCCGGCTGGACTTTACCTCCAGAGGCGGAGAACCCTTCAACGACAGGTTTACTGTGAGTGAGTTGCGGTCCGCTCTTGCTTCGTGCGCGGACACCGCCCATGGTCCGGACGATGTCCTGTACGCCATGCTTCGACACCTGGGTGAGCGAGGCATGGCCTTTCTGTTAGATTTGTTCAACAGGATCTGGGTGAATGGTCTCGTCCCAGATTCTTGGCGAATCGATACTATGCTCACCTTTCGTAATCTGGGGAGAGATCACTCTATTCCGACCGGTTTCCGCCCAATCTCTAACCTCTTGCGTGTGCAAGTTGATGTTGAAATTGGTAAATGTTAGATTAGCCTTTTTTCTGGACAGCGCAGCTTCCGCAAGTTTCATTCCACGTCGGATGCTCTGCTCCGACTGGAAAATGCCGTCTGCGAGGCTTTCCTTCGTAGACCACTACGCCACGGTCTTTTTCGATCTGGAGAAGGCCTATGATACCGCATGGCGATACGGTATCATGGAGACTCTCCACACGATGGGGACGAGGGGACGCCTCCCAATGTTTATATCTGAATTTTTGCAAGATCGTCGATTCCGCGTACGGGTGGGGGGAGCCCTCTCCGGCCCAATGGAGAAGGAAGAGGGTGTCCCCTAGGGAAGTGTCCTCAGTGTCACACTCTTTGCCCTCAGCATCAACGGCATCACCTCGGTGCTGCCGGAAGATGTTCTCGCTACGCTCTACGTGAACGACCTTTCGATCTCTTTAGGCGCGGCCCAGATGCCAACTCTTGAGCGTCGACTCCAACAGGCATTGAACCGCGTCTCTCGCTATGCCGAAGCGCACAGGTTTCGGTTTTCCTTGGCCAAGACTAAGGTGCTGCCTTTCTGCCGCCATCCACAGCTCCACCCAGACCCAGACTTCTTTCTTAATGGGGTACGCCTGGAAGTGGTTGAATCGCACCGTTTCCTTGGTCTTGTATTCGACCGATGCCTCACCTGGGAGGCTCATATTCGCAGCCTTAGGGTCTTCTGTACCCGCGCCATGGAAATTCTCCGTTCCGTGACGTTCAGCGCTTGTGGCGCTGAACGATCCTTTGTTCGTTTGAAGCTCGACTACGGATGCGAGTTTTATGCATCCGCAGCCGAGCGTGTATTGCGGAAGCTGGACTCTATCCACCACACCGGCTTTCGCCTGGTGACCGGTGCCTTCCGCACTTTCCCCATTGAGAGCCTACTAGTCGATGCTGGGGAGATGCCACTCGCTCTACGCCGTGTACAGTGCATCATTCGCCTGTACGCGCAAGCCCAGCGCCTCCCTCAGTAGCCAACAGCTCTCACTTCATCCGCAGCTGATTTCCACGGTGCCTACGCCGACGGGAGACGCCAGTCATACCCTGAGCCCTTTGGGTTTAGTGCCAGGCAACTCCTTCGAGAGCTACGTATAGCTCTCGGGCTGGTGGCGCCCCTGGTTCTCCCCAGGACGGTACAACATTTGGCTATTTGTCACCAACCCTTTGCTCCCAAAGCTTGTACAGCGTTGGGAATATTGCATTCGACCTTTTTGGAGCACACTTCGTGTCACGCTGGAACCGTGGCAGTGTATACGGATGGCTCCAAGTCCCAACAGGGGGTCGGCTTCCACGCCGTTGTCCCTCTGTTTTAAGTTAGTGGGGCTCTGCCATGCGCTGCGTCTGTCTTCACGGGCGAGCTGGTGGCAATTAACCACTCGGTACGGGAGATTACGCGACGTTCCCGGTTCGGAGACCTGATTGTGATCTATAGCGACTCACAAAGCGCCCTGAGTGTCTCGGGGCATTCGAATCTCCTCATCCCCTGGTTCGTGATATCCGCCTGGCGAGCCAGGCGGATTTCGAGATTATCTTGCGCTGGGTTCCTGGAAATGTAGGAATTGCCGGGAATGAGCGCGCCAAAGAGTCCGCGAGGACTCTGTGACCAGAACAGCGTTTCGCTCTTTCTCACTCCGACTTCATGGCAGGAATACGGGCAGCTCTTCGGGCTGCCTGGCAAAAAAGATGGGAGACGGTCGAAGGGAACTTAAAGTTAGGTGCCATTGCTCTGCCACTATTCCCATGGACCTACCCCCGCAATGCCGCGAAGGCTTCAGGTTGCTTTCTGTCGTCTCCCAATTGGGCACACTCGCGGGACACACCGCCATTTGATGGAGCGCTTGCCAGCGCCCTACTGTGAAGACTGCGTTGTCCCCCAGACTGTTCGGCACATTCTTGTTGAATGTCCCAGTCTGAGCGATCTTCGCGCACGTTACCTGCCCTGGTACCGGGATGGGCAGGGTCGCTACCGCCTGTCCCTTGTACTCGGGACGAGTGCGTGCACATTCACTGGTGGACTTGTAGACTTTGGGGGGAGGGGGGAGGCTGACCTTCTCCCTTGTATTTAACCAGTTTTTTTGTTTGTTTGTTTTTGTTTTTTTCCTTATAGGTCGCACGTTCCTGCCTGTTGCCTTTTCTCCCGTTTTTTAATAAATTTTTAGTGTTGGGTTTGTTGTTTTTTGTTTTTTTAATCTGATTTTAAAGTAGCCTTGTACTAGGCCAGGTTTTTAATACGGCGACTAATGCCCAAGGAGGCAGTCGCCAGATGAGCTCTTTAATAATAATAATAATAATAAAATATTAATAATCATCACAGTGCCCCGTGCCCCTTACCCTTCCATATACTTGTATCAAACCTCTCAATTTTCCCATCCCAAGTTGCTCTTTAGCATACCTCGTAGATACGGCGTTGGATTTCGAACGTTCAGGTGACGGGTGCATTCCCATCGGGCGGACAGACAAATTTTAGCCTTATCACGAGCTGGCGACCTATTGACAGATCCTCCGCTGCTGCCCCCCCCCCCCCCGATAGGTTCTACATACATCATTGCGCACATAACCAATCATAATACCACTATAATTTTCCGTCCCCTCCAATTGGGATCTGAGCACCCCATAGGTGGATTCAGTGATGGAGTGTGCATATGTGTGCTGTGAAGATGAAATGATAGCGCTGTTGACTTGCGAGTGGATCGATGCGCTTATCTGTGTCTCTTTCTACGGTTCAAGTTTCTTTTTACATTACGCCTGGCACGTTTGTGCTGTGTTTTAATTTTGTTTTTTTTGCAGTGTTTTTGCTTGTGCTTTCACCATTTGCTGTGCTTGTTTGTTTGTGCTCTTAGGTATTGTTTACTAGCTTGTCCGCCTTAGCTTTGTAAGACACTTGTTACCAGTTTCCGTTCGTTCGTTTGTGTCGACTGCTCGAGTGTATCGTTGAATTGTGTTCCTCCTAATCTTTGATGTGTGCTTGATCTGCTATTGTACATGTTCATCTTATCAGTAAGTAACTCCTTGTCATTTATTTATTTTTTCCCCTTTCCTCGCCTCTCTGCTTCTTTCGCACCCACGTGTTTTTTTTTTTTTTTTTTTTTTTTCAAGCCGCCTCGTTGTTACCTCCCCTCTGTCTTCCCGCCCACGCGTCCTCCCCCTCTCCCTCACCGACCGCTAATTCTGATTCGTCACTATTTTTTTTCCCTCGTTTCTTGTTTCTATCATAATTTTATTTGTTCACACTATTCGATTACTCTTTATTTTGTCTCGATTGTTGTTTCTCCCGTTATTGTGTCGCTTAGCCACTCTACTTATATAGTTAACTAATTTGTGTTAAGATTGATAGGTTAACGATTCTTGCCCTCAATGGAACTGCTACCAGTGTTTCTCAAAACACCCTTACTCACATTAATGCATTGGGAATTTCTCGTTCCCGCCGCCAGACTAAATGTGGTTTCCGTTTAGCTCCTGCTCTTAGAAATCTTTTTTACTTGAATCAAGCCCCCCCCACTTAGCCCTGATTCTTCTTCACCTGCCCCTTCACCCGTTCTCTCAGCGTCTCTCCTCAATGTCAGAAGCCTCTCGCAGAAGGCTGACTACATTCATGACCTGCTCGTTAACACTCGAGTCACTCTCCTTGGACTCACGGAAACTTGGCTTGCCCTTTCTGCTTGTTGTTTAAATCGCGCTACCCCTGATAGTTACGTCCACTCCCATACCTCCCGTAACTCTCGCGGTGGTGGAGTTGCTCTCATTCACAGTGCCTCCTTCCCTCTGAATAATCTGCCCTCTCCCCCTCTTCTTTCTTTTTAGGTGCTCATCAATGTCTCTGATTCCACCCCCTCTCTAACTATCTTAGTCCTCTACCGCCCCCCCAGCTCCTCCCTCGAGCTTTTTCTTGATGAATTTAATAACCTTCTCGCTGGCCTCTCCCCCACTGGTTATCTGCTAATCCTCGGTGATTGCAACCTTCCTGGCCACAATCCTAATTTCAAAGCCTTTTCTGAAATCCTTGATCTCTTCTCCCTCACCCAACACGTTTCTTTCCCTACCCACTCTCACGGTAACATTTTAGACCTTGTAATCTCTGACTGTCTTATTTCCAACCTGACGACTACAAATTTGTCCAATGCTATATCTGATCACTTCCTTATCAACTTCAACTTCTCTATCCCATTCCATATACCTCCCCAGCTGTCTCATAATCCTAAGCCTTTCCGTTGACTAGCCTCCATTCATATTTCCTCCCTATCTAATGATGTGGCCTCCAAACTTCCTCCCATTGATGCTTCTGCCTCTCCTGACCAGATTCTTTCTTTGGAGCAACCCCTTCTCACTTGTCTTGATGCCCACTCTCCCCTTGTCACCGTGCCCCTTGGTACTCTATGGAACTCCTCCGTGCTAGGCAGTCCATGCGTGCCCATGAAAGAGTCCTTAGAAAGGATCGCACCCGTGGGCAAGACACGACCCCTCTCTCGCTGGCGTTCCGATTTGCGACAGCTTCCTACGTGGCGAAATTAAAATCTGCTCGTGAAGACTACTCACGTAATCTGCTTACTGATAGTAGGGATGATCCCCGTACCGTCTTCCGCCTGCTCTCCCGTCTTACTTCCCCAGCCCAGGTCTCTCCACCCATTAGCCCTGCTACTCTCTCGAATTTCTTCGCCTCCCTCCATCAGCCTTCTGTCCCGGCTCCTGCCATTCTCCCTGACTTTCCGCCTCAGCCGCCTATCGTTTTTCCCGCTGTGACCGCGTTGGAGCTTACAGCCCTGCTCTCGCGTTCTAAGAAATTGGGTTCCCAAAGGACATTTTTCCGCCTAAACTGTTATGTAAAATTCTGCCTGCTATCCTCCCAACGCTTCTTCACCTGTTCAACACTTCACTTGCAACTTGTCTTGTTCCCTCTTCCTTCAAACGTGCCCACTTCCGTCCGATTCTTAAAAAGCTTCAACTGAACCCCACTGACCCTTCCAATTATCGCCTGATTTCGCAACGTCCTTTCCTCTCCTCTCTAAGGTTCTAGAGAGAGTGGTTGCTTCACGCATCAACAGTCACATGGTGGCCTGTAACATTGATGAAACCTATCAATCTGGTTTCAAGTCAGGTCACTCCACAGAAACCGCCCTTCTCAATGTGTCCGATTGCTTACGAAGAGCCGCGGACAGGGGTTGTGCCTCCATCCTCGTTCTACTCGACCTCTCCTCTGCCTTCGATACTATTGACCATACCGTCCTACTTGATCGTCTCCACTCTTTCCTCAGCATATCAGGCACCGTGCTTGTCTGGTTCCGCTCTTACCTCTCGTCTCGTACCCAATCCGTTGTGATTGACGACGTTTCATCCGACTCTACCCCCATTCGCATTGGAGTGCCACAAGGCTATGTCCTTGGTCCTCTACTATTTCGTATCTACCTTCTGCCTTCTCCGTAATCTCGGTCTATCCTTCCACCTCTATGCTGATGACACTCAAATTTTCGTTTCCTCATCCCCCACGTCTCTTGCCTACTCTATCACTGACCTCCTGGCTGCCTACTCCTCCATTTCTGACTGGCTCTCTACCAACTTCCTCAGGCTTAATCACTCCAAAACTGAGATCCTCCTCGTCGGCACCCCTGCTCTTGTCAAAAAATCTAAATCTTTCTTTTCCTCGCTTACTCTGGGCGGTAATACTATGATTTTCTCTGACTGCGTTAGGAAACTGGGTGTTGTTTTTGATGAGCATCTCTCCTTTAAGCCTCATATCCGCAATGTCAGCAAATACTCTCTATGTTTCCTTCGTAACTTCTCTCGCATTCGCTCTCACTTTGATCGCCAAAGTCTTGAGACTGCTGTTCATGCCTTCATCACCTCTAGCCTTGACTACTGTAACTCTCTGCTTGTGAATCTGCCATCCTCCTCTCTCCGCCCCCTTCAACTTGTACAGAACTATGCCGCCCGGCTTCTCCTCCGTCGCCCTCGAAACCCTTGCTGCATGAACTTCACTGGCTCCCTGTCAGATCTCGTACTCACTTCAAGATACTTCTCTTCACATTTTAAGGCCCCGTCTTACCTCTCTTCTGCCCTCTCGCCACGCCATGTCCCTCGGGCCCTTCGGTCATCATATGCACCTCTTTTGAATATTCCTCGTTCATCCCTCTGCTCTTTCTCAATTTACGCCCCTAAGTTGTGGAATGCTCTTCCTGCTGAAATCAGGTCTTCTCCCTCTCTTACACATTTAAGTCTCCTGAAAACGCATCTTTTCAGAATTGCCTTCTCCCCCTCTTGAATTTCCATTCTCATCTCAGCACAAAGTGCGCTCTGGGAAGGCCTCAGGCCTTGAAGAGCGCATTACAAAAGACATTATTATATTATTATTAATGACGTATGTAGGAGCATCCTATGACAGTGAATGCAGATGCGAGATTGAGCCTGCATGGTTACTGGCGTAGGTGGGCGTTCGGTGGATGTAGGTGTTGGACCCTTGGGCTACTGTAATGGCGGAGTAAGAAAACCACAACTGTACGCGACCTGATTCGAGTAACGCCCATAGGTGAAATAGGCTTAGAAATCCATTCATTCTCTTGTAAAATTCCGGAGTATCAATGTGGCATTTCTCTGTTGGTAGATATTCTGAAGAAGTCGGCGCCTTCCACCTCCCGACTTCTGCCAAGCAAAATGAAGGCGTCGAAGAACTCTTTCTTGAGTTGAGTAATCGCATGATACGGATTGCGCGTGATAAGGATGCAAAAATGACCACCTCAGCACAAAGAAGCCCCTCAAACGGTCGCCAGTTGCAAATCACCGATGATGAACCACAGCCCTCTAGAGGATGTTGTGGTTAGCTGTCAACACCTCATACTTAAAAAGAATGGGTGTGATTAAATTCATACTGGTTTAAATCACAAGTTCTTTTTCTATTATGAGGCCTACTCGATTTATTCATGGGGTCAGAATATGTTTCATGGCAGAAAACTGATTCGTGGTGTAATTTAATTAATAGTGAATATAATAACAATTGCATTAATGACTCCTGTCTTCTATTTATTCAGGCCCCATGCTGTTTTTGTGATGGTTTTACTACAAATTCGCAGTCTGATTTCTTTGAATAGTTAGTTTTAGGGAGGCGGGGGAGTCCGAAATGCCTCACCCGAAGATGGTTACTCTTTTTCTCGACCTTTATAATATTAAAGGATAAAAGGTTGTGTCCTCGGCAACTGGCCGAAGTGGTATATTGAATTACAAGTCTGCGATGTTAACCACTT
This sequence comes from Ceratothoa steindachneri, assembly GCA_963969495.1. Classification (NCBI taxonomy): domain Eukaryota; kingdom Metazoa; phylum Arthropoda; class Malacostraca; order Isopoda; family Cymothoidae; genus Ceratothoa; species Ceratothoa steindachneri. Next base: position 117,537,148 of record OZ018320.1, on the reverse strand, counting down.
TATCAGCAGGCAACCAAGTTCTATCTTTGTTTGCTCAGAAAAATCAAATCTAACTTGCGTCTAATTGCTTTGTTTTTGAATTGTTTCACCGTAATACAATTATTTTTATATAAATAAATAAAAGTTGTTAATCCTAGTGAGATTTATTCATAGTATAAAATTATGTCATAAGTTTCATATATTTCTTTGCTTTTCTCAATTGCTTCACCGTCTTACTTGCAACCGTCATTGTGCTGAAAGGAAATTAGGAAATCCGTTACTACATGTGATATTTATGATGGTTATTTAATGCTTACGGTATTCCTAAAACAAAGATTATTATAAGTTTATGTACAGTGGCTTAGATAAGGCACGATCGACACTTCTATATATGAGTATCCTAGTCAAATAATCGAGCTAGTCCAACCGATATTTACTCCCTTTAAAACTTGGATGCTACCCGTCCTATTCACCACTGTTACCACAAGCGATGCCAAAATCTGTCGCTTTATTCTAACAGTGCTAAGACGAATCTAACGACGACTGAATTAATTAGAATAATGTTTATCACGACCACTGCGCCCGAAGTAATCGCTTTGGGTCAGGGACCAACTACCTTAATTGTTAGGGAAGAAGATAACTTATTTCAAGCTATTGTGTAACCATACTGGTACCGCTATTATAATCCCCTCTTGTGTGCGTGCATGCGCTAAATCTTGCCTTAACACGCAAAATGTTTGTTATAGATTTTACCACTCATTTGGATAATGGTAAACTAGTAAAGTAAAAGGCCACTATTTTTTTAGGGACATTTCTACATGTGAACGGTCGTTTATTCAAGGGGAGCCAATACCACGATGAAATTCTTGGCTCTCCACCATTGGCGATGAGAGTCGCAATTACTGGCTTAAGCACCATTCCGTTTTATACTATTCTGATTCGGAGGTGTTTGGGTGCGTCAGGTAGCAGTTTACTGAAGAACTGGGCTTGGGTGTTTTTCTAAATTGAGTTTCGTTGCGATGATCTTAGACTTTGGAAACAAATTTCACAAGGGCTACACTAATTCAAAATGATGAGGGGTTTCTCAACAGGGGAAAGCGAATGCCTGAAATGGTGATGTATCTTGTGTAGGTGTCTATTAATTATTATGCTTAGTTCAGTGTCGTGCAGCCGAACTACTTGTAAAGGAGTGTCAGTTTCTTTGTGTTGTCCAAAGTAGTTTAGTGTTCTGAGGGTGAGTTTGAATATTTCTTTCGAGGTATTTTTTTTTTGGGGGGGGGGGTGTATTGAGCGCCAGGCATGTGGGCCTAGGGTGACACCCAGAAGCAAAAGAAATTGATTTTTGTAAAGAGGTGCACATTCTGTTTAGCGTGAATCAGTTTGGGATGCGTTTCATGTTAGGAAAGCCTAACATATGGATGGATTGGGATACGTCTGCGTAGATGTTTAATCCGAGGGTAATGAAAGGGAGGGGGGTTATGGACTCCGACCCTTGGATTCTGTCCTATGTTGTAGGGGGACTTGTTCATGTCTGTTGGAAATTTTATTCAGTTTTTGTCAATGTCGTAGTTGGTATTGCGACCATGGCTGTACCTTGTGGGGAACGTTTTGGTTGTGAAGCCTTCTAATGTGTTTTCCCTCTGAAGCCATGAGAGGGGTGTAATAGGCGCGATTCTAATAAGGATAGTTTTTCGATGGTTGTGAGATTGGTCTGTAGGAGGGTATTTGTTTTGACAATGTGTAACCAGTAATTGTAGAATGGCTGCGAGTTGTTTTGGGTGGATGTTTGCGATGTCATGGCTAGTTTTTGACGGGGGGTGGGGGGAGGGAGTCTTGAGACCAGTGGTTAGTAGGCTGATTTTGTACTAGTGGGTTGGGCTTACGATTTTGTTGTCTGGATGATAGATTCATGTGTGCGTGGTTTGTATTTTTTATGAGGTTGGGGAATTAGGATTGAAGATTTTTCTATGACCTTGGGGATATATTTATTGCTTGCCTGGTGGATTGTTGAAGTGCGAGTGCTTGTTAGAAGAAAGGGAATTGGTTGATTACAACTTGGATAAGGTGTTTTATGTGTTGTTAATTGACTCCACTTGACACTCTTGTAGGTGGTGTATGTTATTTCGTTAGGGCTGTATATAGGTTGGGTTAGTTGAAATGGCCCCTTGGGTTTAATGTGGGTGGAGGAAGAACGATATTTTCAAACCTATTGCTCGAACGGTCCATAATAAATTTATGGTGAATAAAATATTCAGCCAAGCATTGCTTCTTTTCCATCACTCCCACACAAAACATTCTGCATTGTTTGTTGATTCACGCAACAAAGAAATATTGATCTTGAATGGAAGTAATGGTGTAAAATTTTAAATGTGCATATTTCATTAATTACATTTCATACCTGTCTTATGTTTTTCATTCGTCCTTGGATGTATCAGAGTCTGGATGGGTGTCCATTTCAACCGAATCTAGCATCCTACTCTCACCATCCTGCTCTTCCTCGGATACGTAGCCAGATAAGAGCTTGGCGTAATTCGTGCGAAGAGTTTTCTTTCGAGGCTTCTTTTCGGAAGGGACCGGGTGGGTGTGGATCTTCAAGTGGCGCTGTAACGTTTGCTGAGGGGAGGAGGGATTTGGGTTCAGAGTATTCCACATGAAATACAACTATGGGAGCGAGAGGTCGTCAGGCGTCTCCTCTATTACAACTACACTGATGGCAGTGCTGACAAAGGGGTGGGTGGGATTTGAAAAACAGTAGGATACATAGATCAGCGCTTAGGGGTAGATATTTAAAGCGCTCTTCATTTTCTTTTACCAAACCACTCGCACGAAGGGTAGGTGCGCATCAATGCCCCTAAAAGATTTCCCACAACTTTGCGCTTTCTCAAGCTTTTCCAAGCCAAATTGACCATTCATAGCGAGGGAGGGGGGGGGGGGGGTGCAATCAAGCTTCATCCTTAGGTAGAGGCCCTAAGCACGCCCTTTCACAAACCACCTCCATGCTACTCTCACATTTTTCGTGACCTTTGAACCAATCGCAAACCCTGACACTAGTATATTTTCTCATCAATTTCCATTCATTCTTCTTGCATATCCAGACACCTAGTCTTTCCTTCTTCCATACAAGTCTCACCCTCAGATACCAAACATTAGGACCAGAATACTCTCATGCAGCTCCCTGCCACATTCTACACTTAACATGAACTTGTTAGTTACGCAATTCATGCCATTTCAATTGTGACCGAGCTTCCCCGACCGGATGAATTTTTTTTAAGCACTCATCTGGCGACCTCTTCCTGTAATTAAAATTTCAGCATAGTACTAGGGTCATTTAAAATATTTCCAAAACTAAACCAAAATAAGAAAAACAGATGGTGGCCAGCCTCCTCCAAAAAGTCAGATAATCTACAAAACAATTGCGAGTACGAGTTACAAGCAGTAGAAACCCCGCTCGTCGAGGTAACGGGACAAATAACGTGCGTGAAGATCACACAGACTAATAATGCGGTCATCGCAGAGGGCGACCTGAAACCGTCGCGGCATTGAGGGGTAAGTTAATGGAACAGTCGCGGCGTAATGGCTCACAACATGAAGTTCCCCTCTTCTTTGCCATGCAGTCGGTGTGAGGAAGAGCGAAATGCTAGTCTGGTCGCCCAGTCCTCGCTAACAAGAAGTGTGCTCCATAAAGGTAGAATGAATTACGCTCGGCGATGTGGATGCATGGCGAAAACTAATCAAAGGTGGGCGTCCTGGGCAGAACCAGAGGCGCCACCGGACTGAGAGGTACACCGAGCTTCAAAGGACCTTCCTAGTCTTAGACCCAGAAAGCTTAAGCTATGACTGGCGTCTGTGGGCTGCATAGACAGTGTCTACTCGGACGCGGATACAGTGAGAGCGGTTGGCAACCGAGGGAGACGTCGCACACGCGCGTACAAGCGCATAACACAAAGCAAGTGGTATCGACAAGTAGGCTCACAATGGGAACTGGTTGCTAGACTGAGCCCGTTGTGATGGATAGGCCTCGGATGCGTAACCTCGCATCTGTAGTCAAGCGCCGAAAGAACAAAAGAAAAGTAATGTAGTCATATCAGCACCCCAAGTGCTGAAAGTCGGAGAACAAAGAATGTCCATGGCGCGGGTACGAGAGAACGTAGGGGTGCGAATATGAGCCTCCAAGGTAAGGCGTCGGTGAAAAACAAGAGAGCAAGGAAACCACGAATCGACCACTTCCAGGCGAGCTCCATTAGGAATAAGTCCGGGCCATTTTTTAAAATTTTAGAAGCCCATCTGGCGACTGCCTATTTGGGCATAAGTCGCTGTACTCACCACACGACAGCCTAGTACTAGGCTACTTTAGAATAACAACAATAAAAAAAATAATAGGGCAACAAGCAGGCTCCACGTCGGTGGAGGTCCGCCTCCCACAGTGCAGGGACGTGCGACCTACAGAGGAAACAAAAACCCACCTCGTTAAATAAAAGGGAGAAGGCCTCTGTAAGTACACCAGTCAATGTGCACTAACTCGTCCCGAGTACAAGGGACAGGCGTAAGTCTGGGTCAGGGTTGTGCCGTGGATGGCGGCATAAATGCATCACCATCGTCTTTACCAAGTAAAATCGAAACCCGTGCGCTTCGGCAGTGAAAGATGCGGTTCAATGCTTGTTGGAGTCGACGATCCAGAGATGGCATCTGGGTTGCACTAAAAGAGACCGAAAGGTCCTCTACGTAGAGCGCAGAGAACATCTTCCGGAAGCAACGATGTGATAACGTTTAAGCTCAGGCTAGAGTGCGACATGTTACTGCGAGACGCATTCTACCTGCCCCGTTGGGCCGGATAGGGCTTCTCATATGTGTACACGAAATCGAAAATCTTGTAGAAAGTAATAAATAAAAATTGGGAGGCGTCCACTAGACCATATCGCGAGGATGGTCTAAATGATAACATATCGCGATACGGTATTATACGCCTACTCCGCTATGGAAGCCGCATGTGCCGAAGACAGGTGGCCTCTGCTATCCAGGAAAAAGGCTAACCCTTATCAATTTATCCATCAACTTGCATATTCACGAGGTTAGAGAGATTAGGTGCAAACCGACCGTGGTAGAGTATCTCCACACGGTTTGCGAAAAGTTAACACACAAGTCTGTTCGGATCCCCTCTGTCCAGATCCTGCTGAACAAATCTAACCAGAAAGACCATGCCTCACTCACCTATGAGTCGAAGCAAGAAATACGGGACATAGTCCGGAACAGGAGCAGTGTCCTTGATGGGTCATGTTGCCCTTTGATAATATGCTGCCATCAGTGGAGCGAATAACCAGAAAGCGTTTGAAGCCAGCAGGCTGGTAAGGGTTGTCTCAATGAGGGGCCCAGATGTAATCGAGCCTTTACTCAGCGTGCTTGCAACTTTGCTATTAGGAAGAAATGTAGGAAGCCATTAGAGGTTCTTAATGATCATTTTTCTTCAGTATTTACAGAAGAGAACCCAGATAGATTAATTGATGATAATTCTAGGTCAGAAAAGGAAAGTAAAATGAGCCTTCCTTTGAAATCGGAAAGCGGCAGTATTTCAGAAAAGGGCTGTCAGCCCAACAATTCTTCAACCGACGATAAAAATAAAAGTACAGAAGATGCTGGATGTTCAAAACAACTTTTCACCCTCAAATCCCCTGCGACACAAGGGCCTGCTGCCTTACAGGATTTTCCTTTTAGGAAAAGGCTAGGAGAAGGAAACTGATCGTAAAACCTCCTGCTGCTTTGTAGGATTTTCCTTTTTTGGCAAAGGCTAGGCCCTCAGCCAATACCTGGAGTGGGGGTCAGCAAGGGCATGCGGCCCACGAAAATTTGCCACTGCTACCTATTTGGCGGCTCGAGGGGAAAGGGGAATGGTGAGCGGGCCCTCTAGTCATAATGTGTATGACTGGAGCTGGGGTCCTGGGACTTGAGTGTGTCAGAGGGTGCAGGGTACCTGTATTTTTCAGGATGCCACTTCCGCCCAATAGTTGGGGGCCCGAACCTAGGAGTAGGGCCCTAGGAGGGTGCACTCACTGCCAGTGGGTGAAAAATGGCGGGATAGTTACAGTGACGTGTGCGTGCATGGACAGATGTCCCTGTAGTTGTCCCGGCGGGGTGCTCCGAGGCCACTGATACATCTATGGGTTATGGCTCGTGGGCATGGGACTCAGTCTCCTGGTTTTGGCTGTATGCATGTGATGGGCTCGTCACCTGTCCTTCCCTCCACTTACCATGATTGGACCTGAACTAGAAAGACGTAAACCTGGATCAAAATAAACAAGAACAAAAAATGAAGGCTGAGAATTGTTAGTTGGAATGTGGGTAGTTTGAAGGATAGACAAGGGAAGGTCGTTGAGACCCTATCGGGGAGAAACGTGGACGTATGCTGTGTGCAAGAACATAGATGGGGAGGGGGGGTAAACGAGAATGATTGTGAGAAAGGAATCGAAATATAAACTGTTTCGGATGGGAAATGTGCTAACGGTTATGGCGGTATCGGTGTTCTATTAGCAGAGAAGTGGAAAGAGCTTGTTACGTGTGTGAATAGAATTAATGACAGGATATTGGTGTTAAAAGTTGAATTTCAATAAAGTAATCATATTTGTTGTATCAGTGTCTGCACCCCAAGTAGGCTTGGACGCTGTGGTCAAGGATGAGTTTTGGGAAGAGTTGATCAGAGTTGTTGGTGGCATGGCAGAGAGCGAGATGGTGATCCTGGAAGGAGACCTAAATGGAAATGTGGGGGCGGAGGCGCTGGGGTAGGAAGGAGTGCATGGAGGTTGTGGATTTGGCACTAGGAATGTGGAAGGCGAGCGAATTCTGGAATTTGGGGAAGCAATGGACATGTTCGTTTGTAACACCCTGTTCAAAAAAGAGAGAAGCAAACTCGTCACATATGCATCTGGAGACAGCAGTAGTCAGAGACTATTTTATGGTTAGAAGAGAGAGAAAATTAGTGAAAGATGTTAAAGTGATACCCAGTGAAGAGTGTGTACAGCAACATAAGTTACTGGTGTGCGACCTTTGGTTAAGGAAATTGCAGGCCAGGAGGAGGGTGTTGTGCCTGGGAGGAAGTGAGGGAGGCTTTTTACGAGGAGTTGGGTACACTAGCGGCGAAGAATAGAGCGACTGACGGAAGTGTGAGTGAGCAGTATGGGATAACCTTCTAAAAGCCACTGACCAGGTTTGTGGATGGTCAAGAGGTCTACCTAGACACAAGGCGTCTTGGTGGTGGAATGATGAAGTTGAGGCTGCAGTGAAGGACAAAAGAAGATCGTTTATGGCATGGAAGCAGGGTCCAGGAAAAGGGTGTTTAAACTGGCGAGGCAGATGAAAAGGGAAAATAGTGATATAGCGGATGAACAGTGCATTAAAAATGATGATGATAGAGCTATTGTTGGGCAGAACGATATAAAAGGCACATAGAATTTGACTGGGAGAGGAGACTTGTGGATTCCACAGAACCTGGGCCTGGACCGTGGCCATCAATTGAGGACAAAATAGTGAGCAGAGCCATCAATTACATGCCAGAAGGTAAGGCAGAGGGTGTTTCTGAGATAAATGTCGAGATGTTGAAAGCCTCTAAAGATATCGGTGTACCAGAAGACTGGCTGAAAAGTGTGATGCGCTAGAAAGGGGTAGCTACAGAGGCATAAAGCTCCTCGATCATGTTATGAAAGTTATGGAGAGTGTTCTAGAAGAAATAATTAGGGAAAGGCTTTTAGAAGGTTATCTTTCAATCTCCCACATACTGCTCACTCACATTCCGCCGCTAGTGTACCGGACTCCTCGTAAAAAGCCTCTCTCACTTCCTGATTTTTAAGCTTCTACACCCTACTCCTGGCCTGCAAGTTTGGGTTCATGCTTAGAAAAGGAACCATGGATGCTATATTTATAGTTAGACAGCTCCAGGAGAAGTACATCGCTAGGAAAAGAGCGTTGTATTATATTTTTGTTGACCTGGAAAAGGCTTTAGATAGGGTACCAAAAGATGTGCTGAGGTGGGCAATGGAAAAATTAGGGATCGAGGAGTGCTTGGTTGGTGTCATGGCTACGTACGAAGGTTTGACAACCCACGTGAGGGTAAATGGAGAATTGAGTGATGACTTGTCTGTGAAGATTGTTGTGCATCAGGGATCCATTTTGCTTTGTTATGGTCTTGGAAGTGCTGTCACAGAATTTTAGAACAGGATTGCCATTCAAATTGTTGTACGCTGACGACCTAGTGGTGATTGCTGAGGATAAGAGGACGGCACTTGAGAAGTTCAGGTTGTGGAGGAAAAGGAGGAATTCCATGAGACTGAGACTGAATTTGGATAAAACAAAGACGATGATTTCAAGAGTGGGTGGTAGTAATGACTTCATTGAGGGTATGTGGCCATGTGCAGTCTGTCACAGAGGGGTAGGGAATAACTATCCTGTGTAATGGATGTAGTTTGTAGGTGCATAAAAGATGTAGTGGTATCAGGGGTAGGCTGCAGAATGATGGAGAGTTTCAGTGCACTGTGTGTGGAGACAGGAGAGGATTGTATTTGATGGTGTGTCGCTTGAATGCGTAGAGGAGTTCTGCTATCTGGGAGATATGACCAGTGGGGTGCTGGGGTGACTTCCGTGGCAAGGGTTAGAAACGGTTGGAAAAAGTTTAGAGAGCTGCTTCCTCTCTTGACGCTGAAGTGCAATGTTGTAGGGCAGCGAAACTTGGGCCGTGAAGGAAGAGGACATTCAGAGGCTCAAGCGTACTGAGATGGATGTGCGGAGCATCTCTGAACTTAAGGCATGGAGGTGACGGGAGTTGCGAACTGTGAATTAAGGGATAGAATGCATTAGGTGGCACTGAGAAGAGGCAGACTGAGATGGTTCAGTCATGTGGAGAGGGTGGAGGATAATAATTGGGTGAAGGGTGTTAGTTTGGAGGTGTAGCTGCCATAGGGAGATATGGAATGAGGTCATACAGAGAGACCTCAGAGATGTGAGTTTGAATAGAGAAACAACCACGATCGAGCAGCATTGAAAGCAGTCATTAGGTAAATAAAGCCGACACATGCAAGCCTCCTTCAAAAATAATAATTATGATGACTCATCATATTTAAGAAAAAAAAATTAATAGAGGAAAATGGTTCTCTTATTTTGCTTAGTAGTGTGTGTGTGTGTGTGTGTGTGTGTGTGTGTGTGTGTGTGTGTGTGTGTGTGTGTGTGCGCGCGCGCGCATGCGTGTATCTGGACACTTTCCCTTGGTTAAATTGGTGGTGGTGGGAAGGAACAGATGAAAGAAAGAGTTAACATGAAATTTTAAATCCTAGGCTCAGGAGGAATAATAAAAACTTTAGGCACAAGCCTGAATAAACAGCACTGGAACTCAAATGTATCAGCTTGGAAGAATGTGAGAAAGAAAAATGTAAACAATTATACAACCCAAATTCACTGATTGAGTAGATAGGGGATCGATTCGAGGGAATGCCCCAAATTGCAGTACTCAATCCAGGTTAATGACCATCTCATTGATGATTCTAGATATTTTTTTTTTATAATTACAGCGTGTCTAGGACCCAGGAACTTTATTTCATACAATGCCTAATGAGACTTGCTGTTGAAGCAGTCCTTATGTATCATATATTCTTTTTCATGATTCATTTCCTATATTAACAGTTTTCATTACTCCTTTCATTTATTTCTTTCACTAAGCTCTTTCATTCTCAGTCTAGCAATTTTAAAAAAATGACTCATTCTTCTCCCCTGATTTAAATGAAAAATAAACCCAAGAAAACAATGAAAACCTTACTCGAGTTGACAACATTTTATTGCAAAGGGAACACTCAAATCCTTTGAAGTTCTCATTGTGTTTCCTGCGAATGTGACTATTAAGATTCTTCTCATCAAAATAGTACCTGAAAATTGTTTTAGAAATTAATTTGGAGGATAAAAACATTTGAAATAGCAATGTACATTGACCCCAAACTACACATTCCTAGAACAGGGCTTTTTTACCTGTGTATTCCAAGCTTTATTACCTTAAAAAAAATCCTATACACTTATATATATATATATATATATATATATATATATATATATAGGGAGGGAAACTAAGGAAAATGATAAACTAATACACTTTATCAATAACAACTCGTAGTGTAATACTAACCATAGTTACTTAGTAATCTTGGGGTTCAAGGTACAAAAGTAAACTAAAAACAGGAGCAAGGACATCCATTGTTCATAAAAAGAGTGGCCACTTCATTTTTTTTTTTTTGCAATTTGCAAAGTTAAATAATAAAAAAAAAGGGTAGGTGGGCCACTGTATTGGCTGGAGCAGGAATTGAGCCTGTATTCTACCAAGGAAGTAAAACCCACAGAAGGGCTCCCAGTGGAAGAGTGGAGGGTTTTTAACTTGGAAGGTGTGGGTGGTACCTGGTCAAGACGAATGTGATAGGAGTGTCTCCCTACCCTCTTTAAAAAAAAGACTGTCTGTGGCATGGATGCAAGGATGGCCTTTTCAAACAAATATGAAACACACTGCATTGAGGAAGCAGGGTGGGATCCATCACAATTCACACACTTGGCCTTGCACAAAACATCTTTATCATATAGTCTAACCTCATTAGAACAGACTAATAGGCAGGTTTGGGTGTCCGTTTTAGGAGAATGTCGAGGTTTAACTGATGATAGGTATTGTTGGTACATAAATTATACTGGAAGTATAAATACTGTACGCTGAACATACATACAATAGCAAAATTACCGTCAATATCTATTTTATAAATTATTTAAAAATTTAATATTGTAAATTGTCAATTTGATTACTAAAACTGTTTGTTTTTTCACACCGTATTTTCTAAACCCTTTTGCCACTGACGCACCAGCCTCTAACTTCCTCCTATTAAGTTCTAGTTTCTGGATCACACGATTCTTCTTTGGGATATTAGTTTTTCTTGAAGCCAAGATTGTACATAAAATAATATTGGGATGAAAGATCACTAAAATATAAAGCGATAATTGCAGGCAATACAAGCGGAAAGAGCATCTAGTGGCCATTCCTAGAATTTTTTTTTTTAATTTATTTTAACAATGTTTTTCTTTGTCTCACTAAAATTTAATTTTCATGTTATATAAAAGCAGACTATGCCCTCTACGGACAGTCAGTCTCTTAAGCAAGAATTTGTCGGGTTTATCCAGACTCATTGGGTCCGTTTGAACAAGGGTAGACTATACATGGCTTTAGGTCAGTTTACACAGAAATGGGGTGAGGAGACACAAGATTTATTAGTCTGACTGAAGTGGTGGCAGTGATAACATTTTGCAGTAAGGGCACGGATGACTTCATACAGTAGTGATAATAACAATCACACAATAATTCAGGAAGCTTATATATGTATATATATATATATATATATATATATTTTTTTTTTTAAATTTTAAGAGCTCATCTGGCAACTGCCTACTTGGGCATAAGTCGCCCTATTCACCACTGTCTAGTACTAGGCTACTTTAAAATAACATGCAAAAACACAACAATAAAATAAAAAAAAAGGAAGAAGGCAAGAGGCAGGAAGCAAGCTCCAGGGTCGGGGGGAGGTCCCCGAGCGCAGGAACGTGTGACATTAAAAAATAACACAAAACAACTAGTTAAATAAAGGGGAGAATGCCTGCATCTCCCTAAAAGTCGCAAAGTCCACCCGTCAATGTGCACGAACTCGTCCCGAGTACAAGGGACAGGCGGTAGAGACCCCACCAATCCCGGTACCGGGACAGGTAATGTGCGCGAAGATCGCCAAGACTGGGACATTCAACAAGAATGTGCCGAACAGTCTGGGGGACAACGCAGTCTTCACATAGGGCGTAGCGAGCGCTCCATCAAATGGCGGTGCGTCCCGCGAGTGTGTCCGATTCGGAGACGACAGAAAGCACCTGAAGTCACCGTCGCGGCATTACGGGATAGGTCTATGGGAACAGTCGCGGGGCAATGACACGCAACTTTAAGTTCCCTTCGACCGTCTCCCATCTTCTTTGCCAAGCAGCCCGGTGAGCTGCCCGTATTCCTGCCATGTAGTCGGTGTGAGGAAGAGCGAAATGCTGGTCCGGCGCCCTCATTCCCCGCAATTCCTACATGACCAGCGCTTTGTGAGTCGCTATAAATGACAATCCGGTCTCCGAACCGGGCAGGTCGCGTAATCTCCCGTACCGATTGGTGTATTGCCACCAGCTCGGCCGTGAAGACAGACGCATTGGATGCTGGTAGAGCAGCATTCCCGCTAGAGAATGCAGTCGCGAAGGATTTCACCACGGACGCGGGGTCCTAGATTGCGGTCCCATTCTCCTGGAGAACGGGAGGGGGGTCCTGTGAGAACTTGCCCCGAATCCTTTTGATTTATTCCACACCTCTGCTAGAGGGCTCTTCCCGTTAACTGAAGAAATGTATGCCCGCCAAGAAGAGCAGCGGGCGTGCTTCGAAATATACCGGAACCTAGCCCTACCCCAACGAAATTCACCGACAGTGAAATCGTTCGGGTGGCGGTTATAGCGCATGTAGGCATAACGCTTCTGTTTGAGGGCCGTCTCACACTCGCCTAACCAGCACGGGAGTGGTGGACGTGGAAAACGGTCAGACCTTCTAGGAATAGTAGTTAGGCCCGCGGCCTCATCTACCGACCTAAACTCCTCGACTGAGATAGATAATTCAGTCATTTCCTGAAATGCAGACCAGCGCACCCGCGCCAAGCACCACCGGGAGGGCTCTCGAGCGGCAGCAGCCCAGAAAATGATATTTGAATGGGAAAGTGATCACTACCATGGAGGTCATCGACCACCCCCAAATCAAAATCAGGCTGTGCATCCAGAGAGCACAAAGATAGATCGAGGCAGAAAAATTAAGCGGTTCTCGCTCGGGCAGTGATGCTAAACTCATCCACATTTAGGACACCCATCTCAAGCTCGTCGTTCAGGTCGGCAAGGACTTGACCCTGGATATTAATAGTCTCCCCAGAGGGGGTGTTTACCGTTTAGATCTCCGAGCAAGAGAATAGGCCTCGGCAACCGTGCCACGACGCGACGCAACTTCCCCGTGTCGAAGTCGGCTCACGGTGGAATGTACGCGGAAATAACAGTATACCTCCTATCAAGTTGCAGCTGCACAGCTACTGCCGAAACGGAGACATCATGCGGGGTGTAAATCGCACATCCTCCCGCCCGGTCCCAAATCCCTCATACCCCGGAAGGGTAGGCAGGGGGCATGCGCCCAAGCATGGTCTCCTGCAAACAGATAGCTAACGGGAAACGGGAGGAGACAAGACTCCTCAACTCCTCGCAGTTGGCCCAGAGTCCGCGGCAATCCTATTGAAGGAATATGCCCTCTAGGCCTAGCTCGGAGGAGACGGGGGTCCTTTTCGAAGAGAATACCCTCACGGAAAAGGCCGTACGCTTTCCCTAGGCAGAACCTCGGGAGCTGTTGGCCGGACAATGCGCTGAAAGCGTTGTCGCCTTCGAGTACTTATTGGAGGAGGTTTGGCTCGCCATGCGAGTCTTTTCCGCCTCGAAACCTTAGGCGGGCTGGGGCGCTTCGGAGGCGGGGAGCCCTCTACGAGAAGCCACCGTCTCCGAGCCACCCGGCCCACCACTGGGCGTGGGCGAATAACACGAACTCTTTTAGTGCTGTCCTCTTTTCGAGGGGCAGCTTTAGGAACCCTGGAAGATGGCCTGGCGACCACCTTCAGGGGTGTTGCTTCATGTGAGTCTAACGACTCTGTTACGCTGGGGGGAAACCCTGGTTTTAGCCGGGGTTGGGTGTAGACCCTTTGTGCCGCCAGCTTTACCAGGGTAGCGCCTAGAGTGGGTATAACCCGCAGAAGGGTTCCGAATGGTGACGGAAACAACCGTGCTCATAGGGCTGGAGGGGCCGGGACTAGAGTGTGTCTTTCTTAACATTGAGGCATAGGACGTCCCGAGCAGCGCCAGGCGCGCCAATGAGAGACGATCCTGAGCCTGAACCGCCAAGATTTCCTTCTCAAGGAGATACGCAACACATTGCTTCGAAGAAGCGAGGTGCAGCTCTCCGCAATTGACACACTTAGACACACACGATTTGGACTTATCGTGTGCGGCCTTGGAGCAACTTACACAGATTTCGGGTAGCTCCGACTTTACACGTCGACAGGAGCGATTAGTATGGCCGAAGCGGTGACAGTAATAGCACCTCCGCGTCAGTGGCGCAAATGCCTTCACGCGGTAGCGATACTAACCAGCAGGCACCGACTCAGGAAACTTGTCACAGTCGAACGTGATGAAGAGTGTGGATAACACACTTTGCCATAAAAGTTCGACCTTGACCGCCCAATGGTCGGCCAGCTCTAAGGTCATGTCATCTCTAGAGTAGTCCACGAATTCCCTCGCATAAACTACTCCTTTCATGAAGTTCATGGTAGAGTGCGGCGTTACACTCACAGGCGTGCCATCAAGTGTCCGAAGGGCACTAATCATAGCCGTCTCAGAGGGATTCAACGCATTCGCCAGAAGGCTCTCATCCGAGAAACGGGTCACCTTCGGCTCTCTATCAATCCCACTAGCTAAAGCTCTCCTCTGATGGAACATGTTGCCCTTAGCCAACATGCTGCCATCAGTGGAGCGAATAACCAGGAAGCGTTTGAAGCCAGCGGGCTCGAAAATGGTGGGTAATCTCTGACTGAGGGGCCCCGACACGATCGAGGCTCCGCTTTGCTCACTTGTACTTTTGGTCTTTGTCAGGGACTCCAGACCGGGGGACGTGCCGATCTTGGCTTGGTCGCTTACCGAAGTGGCAGCAGACCTATCCGTCCCCGCAGCCCCCGCGGATGGAGAGGAGCCCCGAGTCTTTTTCGTCTTTTTTTTGTTTATTTTCTTTTTAGGACAAGAGGGCGGGGAATGAACCCGCTTCTCCCCTCCGCGGGTAGGAGCCCCCAGGCCGGATGGACCGGCCTCAGCAAGGTCCTTCTCCGAGATCGAGAAGGTCCTGACGGTCGCAGGGGCACCGGCCGGAGGAGGAGATCCCTCCCCTCCTTGTACTGCCTTGGAGACCCGAGCCGTTTGAGGAGGACCTTGCATAAGGGCGGAGTCGGGTTCGGTGCTTGGCGCCGAGCCCCGATTCGCCCCCCATGGAAGGCCCTACCATCTGAGGCTGGGTTGCCTCAAGGACCATGTCTATCTCGGGGGAAAGGGCATTCCCCCCCCCCCCCCGCATCACAGGTCTCATTGGCAGTGGTGTCACAAGTAGAGTATGGGGAGGCACAGGCCTTGACCCCGCTAAGGTCAGTATATAAGCCAGCAGGACTTGGAGGTAAGCGGCCAATGGGCCCTGTATTCCCTCTCCCCCCTAAGGGGGTTTGCCCTACCGAGCCGCTTCAATATGGAGCGGTCGGTTATCGGCTGCCTGCTGGCTTTCTTGGCAGTCCACTTGGAAAGTCAAGGGAAGACTGCCGCTAGAAATAGGTTATCACCTGAGGACACCTCCAGACAAGGGAGTGAGGGGAAGTCCCCTACACCCGTAGGTAAAGGAAAGGAGCAAGCCTCTTCTCCGGTTAAGGAGATTTGGAGGGTCACCTGCGAGAGCATAGAACGGGGGAAGGCTCCATTTTTTTCAGTGGAGCTGCCCGAAGGCAGCTCCGTCGTGGTGAGGGGGAAAGGGAAAGTTTTATTTTGGGGTTTACATCATCGGGCATGGGGACCCTATTCTTTCTGCGGGAAGCAAACGCTAATGACCTCTCGCAGTAGCCCACTCTGCAAGGGGTGCGTACGGGGCTGGCAGGGACAAGTACCGCCATTTTAGGCCATCCTTCCCGACTGGTGACCTGGCAGCTCTTCGGCATGGCGGCTCCACCTTGGGCACGGCGTAAAAAGATAGATATTGAAGTGAGAAGGAAAGGGGATGTGAGGACGGTATGGTTGTGGATCAAGCAGGTTGTTAAAAACCCATCATCCCAAACTGGAGCTCAGGGGTTAGGGATCATTGTCCCCCACCCCCTCAGCCCCGATCCGGGATAGTTGGCTGAGAAGAAGGTCAGCATCTACCGTGTAAAAATAGAGGCCGTCCAGAGAACGTTGTGGGAGAGGCTGTAGAGGAAGTGAGGAAGTAGGGGAGAAACACAGGCTGTCTGAAAGAAGAGGCTAAGCTGGCGCCGGACGGGGCACTGAGTCCCGTCAGCACGGCGGCCATGAAGGCAAATCGCCGCGCCCCTTACAGGAAAAAGTTTATCTAGGTCATGGCGAAGAGCATCAGGGTTTGTCTAGACACACCTCCATCCTTCCTCACCCAACACAGTTCCTAAGAAATATCCTCTACGGAATAGTTTAACAGTTCCCACACTACAGCCTTTACAATGTTCATAATAGAATGTAAGATTACCTGCACAGATGTGCCTTTGGTTGATATAATTTTATTTGTTTATTCTTCTGTTTGGAGGAGATTGTACTTTTTTAGGATATATTTTAGCAAAGTGATTTAAATAGTTATATTGATGAAATGCCCAATGTCAAGGGTAATACTAAGAATTTCTGGGTGAGTTTTTTACCAACTTAATTGTCCTTGTAACCATTACAATGTACATATATATAGTAGTATTGGGAGATGGGGTGTATGTTATTTACATAGATTTGTAATCTACATTAACTACATTAATTAGTAGGTCCCCACGCAGAAATAAAGGCATGGCTGACACACATCTTTGCCTTATGTTACCATGAACCAGATACAGTTTAATACATTTACAAGTGTCCAACACAAGCACAGCTAAGCCAAAAACTACAGACACACAGATTGCGAGATGTCAAGGAGAGTACAATCTGATCAGTGGAATTCATCATGGATGCCCACCTTGAGGAGGAACCTCCCAAGGGGGCAAAATAAGTAAGGAAAGTCGCCGCTCTTAACTAATTTCATCAAAGGCAACCCAAAAGCATAGACTTAAAAAGTACAGTAAAAATTATGTCCAGACTTGTTGTAGTGGCATTGTGTATGTGTGCATATTAGATAACTATAAAATGACTTACCTTTCACATGGAGTAAATGGACAGAATACAACTTCTCTGAAATTTTCATGTGTTAATAAGTGAGCTTTCAATCGGCACAAATGTTTAAATTCTTGTTGGCAAATGTCACAAACTGTTAAAAGAACCAAAAAAAACAAGACTTCAACATCAATTACTTTCCCTCAAATTGGGGTTGGCATGTATCACTGCCACTAAAACTACCCATCCATTTATATCTCATTAATCACAAGGCCACCACCCATCATTTATTCCATGCCAAATTGAAGTTTCTTTGTGATGGGTTGCTGTGATGTAGCAAGAACAAAATGAAGCGCTTGTGATATAAAACTTTTATGGCAAAGTGTGTCACTAGTTTAGTTCAAGTTCCACACATGCTAAAGGGTGAAGAAGCTTAAGGTTGGACATACGATTCCAAAGCAGTTCCTCATGCAACTTTGCCTCCTTAAGGACATAAGTATCTACTCTCAACTTATTCTGCAGGATGCCTACCTACCCCAAGAACACTAGGACTCCACAACAGGAACAGCCTCAAGCACCAGGGTCAGATGGTAATGAATGGCAATTCCCATGCATTGACAAAGCTTTATATAGTGGAAGTGCGGAATGCATCAGTTACGAATTAGAGAGAGCAGTATGAGTGATCAAAGCCATCATCCACCAATAAGTATTTAGATGTACAGGAGTACATCTTGCACATGTACTTAAATGTTATGACAAGAGTAGCTGACTCATAGGGTAGCCCTATCAGCACCCCACGTGCTAAATGCCACAGAGTGGAGAATCTCTCTGTTGAGGGTAAAAGAGACCCTAAAGAAACAAATGTGTGGCAAGTCAAAGTAAGGCCAACGGAATCGGTATGAGTCAACCACATCTAGGCAAGCCCTGTTTAGGAAAAGGTATGGGTGGCTTGATTCCTTTTTCAATTTTACAGTTCTCATTTGGCAACTGCCAACAAGAAGGGTTCAGAGACACAAAAAAAAGAGGAGCAGCCTCCCCACACCACCATGTGGTGTACAAGAGCCTAACCCCAGCATGGAAAACAAGCAGTAGTTGCCCTGCTCATCGCATTATTATTTTTTTTAATGTCCATCTGGCAACTACCTACAAGGGCATAAGATGCCATAATTATCTTGTAGTCTAATGCTAGAATAAATTAAAAAAACAACAAACAAATAAACCAAAAGGCAAAAAAGAAAGAAGAAGGAAGCACACTCCAGCATTTGGTGGAGAACTGCCTCCTCATGGCATGGGAGATGCAACCAACGCTAGAGTCCAATAAAATGGAAGAGGCCAGCCTCCTCCAAGAAGTAAAATAGTCCTGATCACAGTAATGGGACAGGTACCGCACACTGTTCTTCCAAACTAGGTAGGGCATTCACTAAAATGTGGCGCAGTCTGGCAGATAAAAGCTATCTCCGCTGAAAGGTGAAGGTGAACACTAAATTCTACAAGTGTGTATGATTCGGAGGTGACATTGAGAAATTAGGGATAGGTTCATGGGAGGAGTCGGCATGCAATGGTACCTCGCATCTTCTTTACCAGCGTCCCAACAGGCTGACCTGACCCCTGTCATAAGGTCAGATTAAAACAAGTCATTGTGTAGTCTGCGTAGACAACTTGGTTCCTCTCCATTTTGTATAGTGCTCACAGGAAATTTTTTAGGATGTATGCCGCCTCCCCCTCCCCAAGCTAATAGCCCCCTAGTTACTGTTTAATCAACAGAAACCAAAGAAAAAAACATTAAAAAATAGGTGGGTACTCCAAACTTGAGATATCTGCGAGTAGTTGCCTTGATGCAAAATAAAACCTCACCTTTGGGATGAGCATCTGTCAAGTGGTGGCGCAATTCTGTGTATGTATCCATTCTCTCATAGCATTCATCATAGGGACAGACATATTTCCCTTTCTTATGCACAATCGAATGTCTTTTTAGAAGACTTGGAACTGTGTAAGCACTCCCACAGCCGGGAAACTCACACCTGAAAAGGATGAAAAAGATAAGCTTCATGTCTTTTGTAATTGGGATGTAAGACCACTGTGGTTCCAGATTCATCATCAAATGCCTCTGGATCTGGTCAGAAACTAAGTCACTTCTCAGTGACTTAGTTTACAAGGTATTGGATTTCCACTCTTAGGTATTGGAAGTTTGAAGAAGGGAAGTTAAATACATGGGAGGTACATTAGAAGTACTAGCATCCCTCCCCCTGGTTTCACTTGTAGCAGGAGAAACACCAACAACCCTATTTGAGCTCAGAACCCAGCAGGGGGGAATGATAGAAAAAGAATTTAAAAATACAAAGTGAGGAAGGCAAAGAACTCTCGTGTCTAAATGTTGAAATCTCCAGGGTTAACTCTAATAATATCACAAACTAATTATCCTAAACCAATTAAATAAAGTAAAATTTTACTAGATTTAACATCCCTATCTATCTTATAATTACAGAACATTTGTTAAAAACTCTACTTGTATGGTTTTATTCCTGTGTGCACATAAGAATGTGTCTTCAAGTGCTGTTGCTTTCTAAATATTTGCCCACAGTCTTTACATGAGTAGCGGTCACCCTTATGAACGTGTATCAAGTGTTTCTTCTTGGCATAAATGTTGCTAAAGTTTTTATGGCAGAGTTCACAACTGAAAAAAATAAGAAGAAAATGGATTAGAATCCTTATGAACAAGGATGAAGCTCTTATTTTAGTTTTTTTTCGGCACTCTACCAACATTTTCTCCACATATTTTTCATCCTTTTTTTTATTCTTCATTTTTTTGTACAAATACAACCTATTCTGAACAGTCATCAACAGAATTGCCATAACTCACAAATACAGCAGTATGGAACAATGGAAAGGTGTAAAAAGCATAGGAGATAATGAGATGTGAAATGATTTCCAGCCTAACTTATATACTTGTTACAGATCCTACCTAGATTAGACCATTTTACAGACATGGCAACGGAAACTTTAGTCTTTTTTTGGTGAACAAGGTGTGTTGTGTGTTGAGGTAAGGTTGGGAGATGAGCTGTGCCTTTGCTTCAGTGCATGCATCTGAGAGTTATGCCATTTGCATATGAAGCTATGTGTATGTTGGATGAAAGAGGTATAGGTACGATGTACATGTAGAGGTTAGAGAGTGCGGGACCTTTGGGGAACATCCATTTGTGAAGTTTTTGATAATTGATATCTGATGACCATCAAATGTCAGATGATTGGATCTTTTTTGTTGTTGTTGCGCATGTAGGTGTTGAAAGTGAGGTTATGGTAGGGCATGGCATTGAAAGCTTTGTTGATGTCAAGTGTTACTACAAGGGGTGTTCTGGTTTGTGTGCTTGGTCAATCCACCATAGATTCTTTGAGAGACTCGTAAGAGTGGCTAAGTGTAGTGGTCTGAAACCATGTGTAGTTACTAAGGGAATGTGTGGAGTGATATGGTTTATAATGAGACTATGATTTTTGATGGGGGAGCGAGGAGAGCGATGGGACATATTTTTTTTAAAGAGCTCATCTGGCGACTGCCTACTTGTGCATAAGTCGCCATACTCACCACTGCCTAGTACTAGGCTACTTTAAAATAACAAAAAAAAAAGAAAAAAAGGCAGGAAGCAAGCAAGCTCCAGCGTCAGGAGGAAGTCCGCCTCAACCACGGCGCAGGAAGATGCGACTTAAAAGGAAAGATAAAAAATTAAAATCTAGTGAAATAAAGGGGAGAAGGGAGGCCTCCTCCCAAAAGTCTACAGGTCAGTGTGCACGAACCCATCCCGAGTACAAGGTAAAGGCGGTAGCGACCGGCCCATCCCGGTACCGGGCCAGGTAACGTGAGCGAAGATTTTGTTAATATTTTTTTAAGGGGCTATCTGGCAACTGCCCACTTAGGCATAGGTCGCCGCAAACAAACAGCCTAGTTTTAGACTACTTTAAAATAAAAATTTGAACAGAAACAACAATAAAAAAGACATAAAAATCAGGGAGCAAGCTCCGGCGTCGGGGGGAGGTCCCCCCCTCCCCGGCGCAGGAGCCTGCGACGTACAAAAAAACAAACAAACAACAATAACAAAAACAACTAGTTAAATACAAGGGAGAAGGCCGGCCTCCCCCCAAAAGTAAACAAGTCCACCAGTCATGGTGCACGCACTCGTCCCGAGTACAAAGGACAGGAGGTAGCGACCCCGCCCATCCCGGTACCGGGACAGGTAACGTGCGCGAACAGTCTGGGGGACGACGCAGTCGTCGCAATAGGGCACAGGCGAGCGCTCCATCAAATAGCGATGCGTCACACGAGTGTGTCCGATTCGGAGACGACAGAAAGCGACCTGAAGCCGTCGCGGCATTGGGGGATAGGTACATGGGAACAGTCGCGGCGCAATGGCACGCAACTTTAAGTTCCCTTAGACCGTCTCCCATCTTCTTTGCCAAGCAGTCCGAAGAGCTGCCCGTATTCCTGCCATGTAGTCGGTGTGAGGAAGAGCGAAACGCTGGTCTGGTCGCAGAGTTCTCGCCGACTCTTTGGCGCGCTCCCTCTCCGCAATTCCTACATGTCCAGGAACCCAGCAGAAGATAATCTCGACATCTGCCCGGCTCGCCAAAACCGTGGCGTCACGGATATCGCGAACCAGGGGATGCGGAGATTCCAATGCAGCGAGAGCCCTCAGGGCGCTTTGTGAGTGGCTATAGATCACAATCCGGTCTCCGAACCGGGCACGTCGCGTAATCTCCCGTACCGAGTGGTGTATTGCCACCAGCTCGGCCGTGAAGACAGACGCAGCGCCTGGCAGAGCACCGCTGACTTCAAACAAAGGGGATACGGCGTGGAAGCCGACCCCGTCTTGGGACTTGGAGCCATCCGTATACACTGGCACGGTTCCAGCGTGAAACCTTGCGCAATAAACGCTCGGCTGCGGATGCATAAAACTCGCATCTGTAGTCCAGCTTCGAACGAACAAAGGATCGATAAAAAAGTAGGGCAGTAGCCCTATCAGCGCCCCAAGCGCTGAACGTCACGGAACGGAGAATATCCATGGCGCGGGTACAAGAGACCATAAGGCTGCGAATATGAGCCTCCCAGGTGAGGCGTCGGTCGAATACAAGACCAAGGAAACGGTGCGATTCAACCACATCCAGGCGCACTCCATTAAGAAACAAATCTGGGTCAGGGTGGAGCCGTGGATGGCGACAGAAGTGCACCACCTTAGTCTTGGCTAAAGAAAACCGAAACCTGTGCGCTTCGGAATAGCGAGAGACGCGGTTCAATGCCTGTTGGAGACGATGCTCCAGAGTTGGCATCTGGGCCGCTACAAAAGAGATCGAAAGGTCGTCCACGTAGAGCGTAGCGAGAACATCTTCCGGCAAAACCGAGGTGATGCCGTTGATGCTCGGGGCAAAGAGTGTGTCACCGGAGAGGGCTCCCCCCACCCATACGCGGAATCGACGATCTCGAAAACATTCAGATATAAACATTGGGAAGCGTCCCCTCGCCCCCATCGTGTGGAGAGTCTCCATGATACCGTATCGCCATGCGGTATCATAGGCCTTCTCCAGATCGAAAAACAGCGTGGCGTAGTGCTGTCTACGAAGGAAAGCCTCGCAGACGGCATTTTCCAGTCGGAGCAGAGCATCCGACGTGGAGTGGAACTTGCGGAAGCCGCACTGTGCAGAAAACAGATGGCCTCTGCTATCCAGGAAAAAGGCTAATCTAACATTTACCAATTTCTCCATCAACTTGTACACGCAAGAGGTTAGAGAGATCGGGCGGAAGCCGGTCGGAGTAGAGTGATCTCTCCCCGGCTTGCGGAGGGCGAGCACAGTAGCGATTCGCCAGGAATCTGGGAGAAGACCCTCCACCCAGATCCTGTTGAACAAATCTAACAGAAATGCCATGCCTCGCTCACCCAGGTTTCGAAGCATGGCGTACGGACATCGTCCAGCCCATGTTTTTTTTTTTTTCAAGGGGCTATCTGGCGACTGCCCACTTGGGCATAAGTCGCCGCAAACAAACAGCCCAGTTCTAGGCTACTTTAAATAAAAATTTTAACAGAAACAACAATAAAAAGGGGATAACAATCAGGGAGCAAGCTCCGGCGTAGGGGGGGAGGTTCCCCTCCCCCCGGCGCAGGAGCCTGCGACCTACAAAAAAAACAAGTTAAATACAAGGGAGTAGGCCGGCGTCTCCGAAAAAGTCAACAATTCCGGGACATCGTCCCGCCCATGTTTTTTTTTTTCAAGGGGCTATCTGGCGACTGCCCACTTGGGCATAAGTCGCCGCAAACAAACAGCCCAGTTCTAGGCTACTTTAAATAAAAATTTTAACAGAAACAATAAAAAGGTGATAACAATCAGGGAGCAAGCTCCGGCGTAGGGGGGAGGTCCCCCTCCCCCCGGCGCCGGAGCCTGCGACCTACAAAAAAAAACAAGTTAAATACAAAGGAGAAGGCCGGCCTCCCCGAAAAAGTCAACAAGTCCACCAGTCATGGTGCACGCACTCGTCCCGAGTACAAGGAACAGGCGGTAGCGACCCCGCTCATCCCGGTACCGGGACAGGTCACGTGCGCGAACATCACCCAGACTGGGACATTCGACTAGAATGTGCCCAACAGTCTGGGGGACGACGCTGTCGTCGCAATAGGGGACAGGCGAAACGCTCCATCAAATAGCGATGCGTCACACGATTTTTTATTTTAATTTTATAGAGCCCATCTGGCAACTAGCCACTTGAGCATAAGTCGCCGAAAAACACGACAGCCGAGAACTAGGCTACTTTAAAATAAAAAATATGAAAACTTAAAAGATATAAATTGAAAAAACTTAACAATCAGGAAGCAATCTCCAGCAGCGGGGGAAGGTCCCCCTCACCCCGGTGCAGGAGAGTACAACCTACAAACAAAACAATAACAAAAAAAAGAACCTTAAATAAAGGGGAGAAGCCCAGCCTCCCCCCAAAAGTCAACAAGTCCACGAGTCAATGTGCACGAATCTGTCCCGAGTACAAGGGACAGGCGGTAGCGACCCCACCCATCCCGGTACCGGGACAGGTATCGTGCGCGAAGATCACCCAGATTGGGACATTCGAAAAGAATGTGCAGAACAGTATGGGGGACGACGCAGTCGTTGCAATAGGGCGCAGGCGAGCGCTCCATCAAAGAGCGATGCGTCACACGAGTGTGTCCGATTCGGAGACGACAGAAAGCAACCTGAAGCCACCGCGGCATTGGGGGATAGGTCCATGGGAACAGTCACGGCGCAATGGCACGCAACTTAAAGTTTCCTTCGACCGTCTCCCATCTTCTTTGCCAAGCAGTCCGAAGAGCTACCCGTATTCCTGCCATGTAGTCAGTGTGAGGAAGAGCGAAACGCTGGTCCGGTCGCAGAGTCCTCGTGGACTCTTTGGCGCCCTCATCGGCGCGCTCATTCCCCGCAATTCCTACATGTCCAGGAACCCAGCAGAAGATAATCTCGAAACCTGCCTGGCTCGCCAAAACCGTGGCGTCACGGATATCCCGAACCAGGGGATGCGGAGATTCCAATGCCCCGAGAGCACTCAGGGCGCTTTGTGAGTCGCTATAGATCACAATCCGGTCTCCGAACCGGGCACGTCGCGTAATATCCCGTACCGAGTGGGGTATTGCCACCAGCTCGGCCGTGAAGAAAGACACAGCGCCTGGCAGAACCCCGCTGACTTATTTTTTATTTTTATTTTTTAAGAGCTCATCTGTCGACTGACTACATGGGCATTAGTCGCCGTATTAATACTGGCCTAGTTCTAGGCTACATTAAAATAAAATTAAAGAAACGAAAAAAAACACCCCAAATGGGGGAAAGGAGCGTCAACCTAAAGGAAAAACAAAACAAAAAAAGAAACAAAAACAAATCAAACAAAACAAAACCCTGCTTAAATAATAGGGAGAAGGCCGGCCTCCCCCCAAAAGTCAATAAGTCCACCAGTCGATGTGCACGCACTCATCCCGAGTACAAGGGACAGGCGGTAGCGACCCCGCACATCCCGGTACCGGGACAGGTGTCGTGCGCGAAGATCACCCAGACTGGGACATTCGACAAGAATGTGCCGAACAGTCTGGGGGACGACGCAGTCGTTGCAATAGGGCGCAGGCGAGCGCTCCATCAAATAGCGATGCGTCACACGAGTGTGCCAGATTCGGAGACAGACAGAAAGCAACCTGAAGCCGCCGCGCCATTGGGGGATAGGTCCATGGGAACGGTCGCGGCGCAATGGCACGCAACTTTAAGTTCCCTTTGACCGTCTCCCATCTTCTTTGCCAAGCAGTCCGAAGAGCTGCCCGTATTCCTGCCATGTAGTCGGTGTGAGGAAGAGCGAAACGCTGGTCCAATCGCAGAGTCCTCGAGGACTCTTTGGCGCGCTCATTCCCCGCAATTCCTACATGTCCAGGAACCCAGCAGAAGATAATCTCGACATCTGCCCGACTCGCCAAAACCGTGGCGTCACGGATATCGCGAACCAGGGGATGCGGAGATTCCAATGCAGCGAGAGCACTCAGGGCGCTTTGTGAGTCACTATAGATCACAATCCGGTCTCCGAACCGGGCACGTCGCGTAATCTCCCGTACCGAGTGGTGTATTGCCACCAGCTCGGCCGTGAAGACAGACGCAGCGCCTGGTAGAGCCCCGCTGACTTCAAACAGAGGGGATACAGCATGGAAGCCGACCCCCTCTTGGGACTTGGAACCATCCGTATACACTCGCACGGTTCCAGCGTGACACGAGGTGTGCTCCAGAAAGGTCGAACGCAATACTCCCGGCGCCGTACAAGCTTTGGGAGCAGAGGCATGGCGACAAATAGCCAAATGTGGTACCCTCCAGGATGGCGTCCTGGGCAGAACCAGGGGTGCCACCGGCCCGAGAGCTATATCTACCTCTCGAAGGAGTTTCCTGGCCCAAAGGGCTTAGGGTATGACTGGTGTCTCGCGGCGGCATAGGCACCATCGAGATCAGCTGCGGATGCAGTGAGATCTGTTGGCGACTGAGGGAGGCACCGGGCTCGCGCGTACAGTCGAGTGATGCACTGCACGCGGCGCAGAGCGAGTGGCATCTCCCCAGCATCGACTAACAGGCTCTCAATGGGGAAAGTGCAGAAGGCACCGGTCGCAAGACGAAGGCCGGTGTGGTGGATCGAATCCACCTTCCGCAATAAACGCTCGGCTGCGGATGCATAAAACTCGCATCCGTAGTCCAGCTTCGAACGAACAAAGGATCGATAAAAAAGTAGGGCAGTAGCCCTATCAGCGCCCCAAGCCCTGAACGTCACGGAACGGAGCATATCCATAGCGCGGGTACAAGATACCATAAGGCTGCGAATATGAGCTTCCCAGGTGAGGCGTCGGTGGAATAAAAGACCAAGGAAACGTTGCGATTCCACCACATACAGGCGCACCCCATTAAGAAACAAATCTGGGTCGTGGTGAGGCCGTGGATGGCGGCAGAAGTGCACGACCTTAGTCTTGGCCAAAGAAAACCGAAACCTGTGCGCTTCGGCATAGCGAGAGACGCGGTTCAATGCCTGTTGGAGTCGACGCTCCAGAGTTGGCATCTGGGCCGCGCCAAAAGAGATCGAAAAATCGTCCACGTAGAGCGTAGCGAGAACATCTTTCGGCAGCACTGAGGTGATGCCGTTGATGCTCAGGGCAAATAGTGTGACACTGAGGACACTTCCCTGCGGGACACCCTGTTCCTGCTCCTTTGGGCCGGAGAGGGCTCCCCCCACCCGTACGCGGAATCGACGATCTCGCAAAAATTCAGATATAAACATTGGGAGGCGTCCCCTCGCCCCCATCGTGTGGAGAGTCTCCATGATACCGTATCGCCATGCGGTATCATAGGGCTTCTCCAGATCGAAAAACACCGTGGCGTAGTGCTGTCTACGAAGGAAAGCCTCGCAGACGGCATTTTCCAGTCGGAGCAGAGCATCCGACGTGGAGTGAACTTGCGGAAGCCGCACTGTGCATAAGACAAATGGCCTCCGCTGTCCAGGAAAAAGGCTAGTCTAACATTTACCAATTTCTCCATCAACTTGCACACGCAAGAGGTTAGAGAGATTGGGCGGAAACCGGTCGGAGTAGAATGATCTCTCCCCGGCTTGCGAAAGGCGAGCACAGTAGCGATTCGCCAGGAGTCTGGGAGAAGTCCCTCCACCCAGATCTTGTTGAACAAATCTAACAAAAAGGCCATTCCTCGCTCACCCAGGTGTCGAAGCATGGCGTACGGGACATCGTCCGGACCATGGGCGGTGTCCGCGCACGAAGCGAGAGCGGAGCGCAACTCACTCACAGTAAACTTGTCGTTGAAGGGTTCTCCGTCTCTGGAGGTAAAGTCCAGCCGGCGGCCTTCCGCGACATCACGACGTGCATTGAATGCTGGCGGAGCAGCATCACGGCTAGAGAATGCGGAAAAAGAGGTCGCGAAGGATTCCGCCACGGACGCGGGGTCCGAGATTGCGGTCCCATTCTCATGGAGAACGGTGGGGGGGTCCTGCGAGAACTTGCCCCGAATCCTTTTGACTCGCTTCCACACCTCTGCTAAAGGGGTCTTCCCGTTAAGTGAAGACACGTATGCCCGCTAAGAAGAGCGGTGGGCGTGCTTCGAAATATACCGGAACCTAGCCCTAGCCCGACGAAATTCAGCGACAGTGAAATCGTTCGGGCGGCGCTTATAGCGCATGTAGGAATAACGCTTCTGTTTCAGGGCCGTCTCACACTCGGCCGACCACCATGGGAGTGGTCGGCGTGCAAAACCTCAAGACGTCCTAGGAATAGTAGTCAGGCCCACGGCGATGAGGTTGCCGGAGAAGAACTCAACGGCCTCATCTACCGACCTAAACTCCTCGACTGAGATAGAAAATTCAATCATTTCCTGAAATGCAGGCCACAGCGCCTGAGCCAAGCACCAATCGAGGTGGGCTCTGAGGCGGCAGTTGCCCTGAAAATGATATTTGAATGGGAAAGTGATCACTACCATGGAGGTCATCGACCAACCCCCAATCAAAATCAGGCTGTGCATACGAAGAGCACAAAGATAGGTCAAGGCAAGAAAATGAAGCGGTTCTCGGACAATGATGCGTAAACTCATCCACGTTTAGGACACCCATTTCAAGCTCTTCGATCAGATCGGCAAGGACTTGTCCCCTGGGATTTATGGAGTTATCTCCCCAGAGAGGATGCCTGCCGTTCAGATCTCCAAGCAAGAGAAAGGGCCTCGGCAACCGTGCCACGACGCGGCGGAAGTCCCCCGCGTCGAAGTCAGTTGACGGTGGAATGTACGCAGAAATGATAGTATACCTCCTATCCAGGTGCAGCTGCACAGCCACTGCCTGAAAGGAGGTATCTAAAGAGAAAGGAAGAACGGAGACATCATGTCGGGTGTAAACCGCGCATCCCCCAGCCCGGCCATCCCGCGGTGGTGGGGTCGAAGGACTCTTATACCCCGGGAGGGCGGGTAGGGGGCACGCGCCTATTTTTTTTTTTTTATTTATTTAAGGGGCTATCTGGTGACTGCCGACTTAGGCATAAGTCGCCGTAAACAAACAGCCTAGTTCTAGGCTACTTTAAAAAATTGAATAGGAAACAACAATAACAAAGCAATAACAAAAACAATAACAAAAAAACAACAACAACAATTAAACCTGGTTAAATGAAAGGGAGAAGGCCGGACTCCCCCCAAAAGTCAACAAGTCCACCCGTCAAAGTGCACGCACTCGTCCCGAGTACAAGGGACAGGCGTTAGCGAACCCGCCCATCCCGGTACCGGGACAGGTGTCGTGCGCGAAGATCACCCAGACTGGGACATTCAACAAGTTTTTTTATTTTTTTTTTTTATTAAGGGGCTATCTGGTGACTGCCGACTAAGGCATAAGTTGCCGTAAACAAACAGCCTAGTTCTAGGCTACTTTAAAAAATTGAACAGGAAACAATAAAAAGAAATAACAATAACAATAACTAAGCAATAACAAAAACAACAACAATTAAATCGGGTTAAATGAAAGGGAGAAGGCCGGCCTCCCCCAAAAAGTCAATAAGTCCACCAGTCAAAGTACACGCACTCGTCCCGAGTACAAGGGACAGGCGGTAGCGACCCCGCACATCCCGGTACCGGGACAGGTGTCGTGCGCGAAGATCACCCAGACTGGGACATTCGACAAGAATGTGCCGAACAGTCTGGGGGGACGACGCAGTCGTTGCAATAGGGCGCAGGCGAGCGCTCCATCAAATAGCGATGCGTCACACGAGTGTGGCCGATTCGGAGACGACAGAAAGCAACCTGAAGCCGCCGCGGCATTGGGGGATAGGTCCATGGGAACAGTCACGGCGCAATGGCACGCAACTTTAAGTTCCCTTCGACCGTCTCCCATCTTCTTTGCCAAGCAGTCCGAAGAGTTGCCCGTATTCCTGCCATGTAGTCAGTGTGAGGAAGAGCGAAACGCTGGTCCAATCGCAGAGTCCTCACGGACTCTTTGGCGCGCTCATTCCCCGCAATTCCTACATGTCCAGGAACCCAGCAGAAGATAATCTCGACATCTGCCCGGCTCGCCAAAAACGTGGCGTCACGGATTTCGCGAACCAGGAGATGCGGAGATTCCAATGCCCCGAGAGCACTCAGGGCGCTTTGTGAGTCGCTATAGATCACAATCCCGTCTCCGAACCGGGCACGTCGCGTAATCTCCCGTACCGAGTGGTGTATTGCCACCAACGCAGCCGTGAAGACAGACGCAGCGCCTGGTAGAGCCCCGCTGACTTCAAACAGAGGGGATACAGCATGGAAGCCGACCCCCTCTTGGGACTTGGAGCAATCCGTATACACTCGCACGGTACCAGCGTGACACGATGTGTGCTCCAAAAAGGTCGAACGCAATACTCCGGACGCAGGACAAGCTTTGGGAGCAGAGGCGTGGCGACAAATAGCCAAATGTGGTACCCTCCAGGGTGGCGTCCTGGGCAGAAAAGGGGCGCCACCGGCCCGAGAGCTATATCTACCTCTCGAAGGAGTTTCCTGGCCCTAAACCCAAAGGGCTTAGGCTATGACTGGCTTCTCTCGGCGGCATAGACACCATCGAGATCAGCTGCGGATGCAGTGAGAGCTGTTGGCGACTGAGGGAGGCGCCGGGGTCGCGCGTACAGGCGAGTGATGCACTGCCCGCGGCGCAGAGCGAGTGGCATCTCCCCAGCATCGACCAACAGGCTCTCAATGGGAGAAGTGCGGAAGGCACCGGTCGCAAGGCGAAGGCCGGTGTGGTGGATCGAATCCACCTTCCGCAATAAACGCTCGGCTGCGGATGCATAAAACTCGCATCCGTAGTCCAGCTTCGAGCGAACAAAGGATCGATAAAAAAGTAAGGCAGTAGCCCTATCAGCGCCCCAAGCGCTGAACGTCACGGAACGGAGAATGTCCATGGCGCGGGTACAAGAGACCCTAAGGCTGCGAATATGAGCCTCCCAGGTGAGGCGTCGGTCGAATACAAGACCAAGGAAACGGTGCGACTCAACCACATCCAGGCGCACCCCATTAAGAAACAAATCTGGGTTGGGGTGAAGCCGTGGATGGCGGCAGAAGTGCACCACCTTAGTCTTGGCCAAAGAAAACCGAAACCTGTGCGCTTCGGCATAGCGAGAGACGCGGTTCAATGCCTGTTGGAGTCGACGCTCCAGAGTTGGCATCTGGGCCGCGCCAGAAGAGATCGATAGGTCGTCCACGTAGAGCGTAGCGAGAACATCTTCCGGCAGCACCGAGGTGATGCCGTTGATGCTCAGGGCAAAGATGGTGACACTGAGGACACTTCCCTGCGGGACACCCTCTTCCTGCTCCTTTGGGCCGGAGAGGGCTCCCCCAACTCGTACGCGGAATCCACGATCTCGCAAAAATTCAGATATAAACATTGGGAGGCGTCCCCTCGCCCCCATCGTGTGGAGAGTCTCCATGATACCGTATTGCCATGCGGTATCATAGGCTTTCTCCAGCTCAAAAAACACTGTGGCGTAGTGCTGTCTACGAAGGAAAGCCTCGCAGACGGCATTTTCCAGTCGGAGCAGAGCATCCGACGTGGAGTGGAACTTACGGAAGCCGCACTGTGCAGAAGACAGATGGCCTCCGCTGTCCAGGAAATAGGCTAATCTAACATTTACCAATTTCTCCATCAACTTGCACACGTAAGAGGTTAGAGAGATTGGGCGGAAACCGGTCGGAGTAGAGTGATCTCTCCCCGGCTTGCGAAAGGCGAGCACAGTAGCGATTCGCCAGGAGTCTGGGAGAAGACCTTCCACCCAGATCCTGTTGAACAAATCTAAGAGAAAGACCATGCCTTGCTCACCCAGGTGTCGAAGCATGGCGTACGGGACATCGTCCGGACCATGGGCGGTGTCCGCGCACAAAGCGAGAGCGGAACGAAACTCACTCACAGTAAACTTGTCGGTGAAGGGTTCTCCGCCTCTGGAGGTAAAGTCCAGCCGGCGGCCTTCCGCGACATCACGACGTGCATTGAATGCTGGCGGAGCAGCATCACGGCTAGAGAATGCGGAAAAAGCAGTCGCTAAGGATTCCGCCACGGACGCGGGGTCCGAGATTGCGGTCCCATTCTCCTGGAGAACGGGTAAGGGGTCCTGCGAGAACTTGCCCCGAATCCTTTTGACTCGCTTCCACACCTCAGCTAAAGGAGTCTTCCCGTTAAGCGAAGACACGTATGCCCGCCAAGAAGAGTGGCGGGCGTGCTTCGAAATATACCGGAACCTAGCCCTAGCCCGACGAAATTCAGCGACAGTGAAATCGTTCGGGCGGCGCTTATAGCGCATGTAGGCATAACGCTTCTGTTTGAGGGCCGTCTCACACTCGGCCGACCACCATGGGAGTGGTCGGCGTGCAAAACGGCCAGACGTCCTAGGAATAGTAGTCAGGCCTACGGCGATGAGGTTGCCGGATAAGAACTCAACGGCCTCATCTACCGACCTAAACTCCTCGACTGAGATAGAGAATTCAGTCATTTCCTGAAATGCAGGCCACCGCGCCCGCGCCAAGCACCACCGAGGTGGTCTCTCAGGCGGCAGTTGCCCTGAAAATGATATTTGAATGGGAAAGTGATCACTACCATGGAGGTCATCGACCACCCCCCAATCAAAATCAGGCTGTGCATCCGAAGAGCACAAAGATAGGTCAAGGCAAGAAAATGAAGCGGTTCTCGGACAGTGATGCGTAAACTCATCCACGTTTAGGACACCCATCTCAAGCTCTTCGATCAGATCGGCAAGGACTTGTCCCCTGGGATTTATGGAGTAATCTCCCCAGAGAGGATGCCTGCCGTTCAGATCTCCAAGCAAGAGATAGGGCCTCGGCAACCGTGCCACGACGCGGCGGAAGTCCCCCGCGTCGAAGTCAGCTGACGGTGGAATGTACGCAGAAATGATAGTATACCTCCTATCCAGGTGCAGCTGCACAGCCACTGCCTGAAAGGAGGTATCTAAAGAGAAAGGAAGAACGGAGACATCATGCCGGGTGTAAACCGCGCATCCCCCAGCCCGGCCATCCCGCGGTGGTGGGGTCGCAAGACCCTTATACCCCGGGAGGGCAGGCAGCGGGCACGCGCCTAGCATGGTCTCCTGCAAAAAAATAGCTAACGGGGAACGGGACGAGACGAGCCTCCGCAGCTCCTCCCAGTTGGCCCGGAGTCCATGGCAATTTCATTGAAGGAATATGCCCTCCAGGCCTAACTCGGAGGAGACGCGGGGGCCCTCCTCGAATTGAAGACCCTCACGGGAATGGCCGTACGCTTCCCGGGGGCTGTTGGCCGGACAAAGCGCTGAAGGCGCTGTCGCCTTCGAGGACTTATTGGGGAACAATGTTCCCTCCCCTCTCAGCCCCGATCCGGGGTGGTTGGCTTGAGAATGAGGTCAGCATCTACCCCGTGAAATTAGAGGCTGACCAGAGAAAGTTGTGGGAGAGGTTGTATGAAAAGCGAAGAGGTAGGGGAGAAATCGGGCTATCTGAAGGAAGGAAGAGAGGCTAAGCTGGGGCCGGATGGAGCGCTGGATCCCGTCAGCACGGCGGCCAGGATGGCAAATCGCCACGCCCCTTACGGGGTCATATACTAATGAAATCAAAATTTAAGTCTAGTAGCATACAAGAGGACACTATTTACTCATGCTCATACACAAACTCCCCATGTGCATGTTAACAAAGTGGTAAATATAGCTAACTTCTGATCCAATAGCCATAGTTTGAACCCAACGTTTGCCCATTGCAAATGCATGAAGCTAATCCAAGAATATCCATACCATCATCCCAGTACCTGAGAAAAGTGAATGTGAATGTGATAGGAAATGGTAGCAGTGGCTATGGTTATCATAGACCAAATTCAGTCAAACTAATCAATCTACATCAATGTGTTTGCTGTTATATATTTGAGAGAAAAGAAACTAATGTAGGCAATGATTGCAGTTTTACAAAGTGGAGAAATGAGAGAAGATAGGAAAATAGGATCTGAATAACATAAGTAGATATCTTATGAAGTAGAAACAAGTTGACACAAAGAATGCACATACTCAGAGCAAACTGAGTATAAATTATAAATATCAGCAGAGATGTAAATGATAGTCTAAGATACCTGTGAGTTTCTTTGGGACCCACTTGAGGACTATGTGATTGGTTGATGTGCCGTGCAAGATGAAATCTTCTTGTATAAGACTTTTCACAGCCATCATTAGGGCATTTGAATGGCCTCTGAAAATAGAGATAGAAAAGATAACACTTAAACATACAACCAAATTTGTTAACCTTTCAACAACCAAATTTGCTAAGGCAAACATTGTAATGAATTCCAAAAGATCCCACAGTTTGATTAGGCTAATTTAATAGAATTTTCTACAAAATAAGATATTCAAACTATTTACAACAAGGACTATAGCCAGCCAAGTAAAGTCAAGCCAAGCAGCAATGAGAGAAGTTAGTTGCTGAATAGAGATCTGATTTGGGTAAATTTTATGCTGGTTGCATTTTTTTTTTTTGTAAATTTTAGGAGCCTATTTGGCGACTGCCCACTTAGGCATAAGTGATCACACTCACGACTACCTAGCACTAGGCTACTTTAAAATAAGAACATGAAAACACAAAAACAATAAAAGGCGACGACACAGTCGTCGCAATAGGGCGCAGGCGAGCGCTCCATCAAATAGCGAAGCGTCACACGAGTGTGTCGGATTCGGAGACGACAGAAAGCGACCTGCAGCTGTCGCGGCATTGGGGGATAGCTCCATGGGAACAGTCGCGGCGCAATGGCACGCAACTTTAAGTTTCCTTCGACCGTCTCCCATCTTCTTTGCCAAGCAGTCCGAAGAGCTGCCCGTATTCCTGCCATGTAGTCGGTGTGAGGAAGAGCGAAACGCTGGTCCGGTCGCAGTGTCCTCGCGGACTCTTTGGCGCCCTCATTCCCCGCAATTCCTACATGTCCAGGAACCCAGCAGAAGATAATCTCGACATCTGCCCGGCTCGCCAAAACCGTGGCGTCACGTATATCGCGAACCAGGGGATGCGGAGATTCCAATGCCCCGAGAGCACTCAGGGCGCTTTGTGAGTCGCTATAGATCACAATCCGGTCTCCGAACCGGGCACGTCGCGTAATCTCCCGGACCGAGTGGTGTATTGCTACCAGCTCGGCCGTGAAGACAGACGCAGCGCCTGGCAGAGCCCCGCTGACTTCAAACAGAGGGGATACGGCGTGGAAGCCGACCCCCTCTTGGGACTTGGAGCCATCCGTATACACTCGCACGGTTCCAGCGTGACACGAGGTGTACTCCAAAAAGGTCGAACGCAATACTCCCGGAGCCGTAAAAGCTTCAGGAGCAGAGGCGTGGCGACAAATAGCCAAGTTTGGTACCCTCCAGGGTGGCGTCCTGGGCAGAACCAGGGGCGCCACCGGCCCGAGAGCTATATCTAGCTCTCGAAGGAGTTTCCTGGCCCTAAACCCAAAGGGCTTAGGGTATGACTGGCGTCTCTCGGCGGCATAGGCACCGTCGAGATCAGCTGCGGATGCAGTGAAAGCTGTTGGCGACTGAGGGAGGCACCGGGCTCGCGCGTACAAGCGAGCGATGCACTGCACGCGGCGAAGAGCGAGTGGCATCTCCCCAGCATCGACCCACAGGCTCTCAATGGGGGAAGTGCGGAAGGCACCGGTCGCAAGGCGAAGGCCGGTGTGGTGGATCGAATCCATCTTCCGCGATAAACACTCGGCTGCGGATGCATAAAACTCGCATCCGTAGTCCAGCTTCGAGCGAACATTTTTTTTTTTTTTTTTTTATAGAGCCCATCTGGCAACTACCCACTTGGGCATAAGTCGCCGAAAAACACGACAGCCTAGAATTAGGCTACTTTAAAGTTAAAATATGAAAACTTAACAATCAATATAAATTGGAAAAACTTAACAATCGAAGCAATCTCCGGCAGCGGGGGGAGGTCCCCCTCACCCCGGTGCAGGAGAGTGCAACCTAAAACAAAACAATAACAAAAAAAAGGAACCTTAAATAAAGGGGAGAAGGCCGGCCTCCCCCAAAAAGTCAATAAGTCCACCAGTCATGGTGCACGCACTCGTCCCGAGTACAAGGGACAGGCGGTAGCGACCCCGCCCATCCCGGTACCGAGACAGGTATCGTGCGCGAAGATCACCCAGACTGGGACATTCGACAAGAATATGCCGAACAGTCTGGGGGACGACGCAGTCGTTGCAATAGGGCACATGCGAGCGCTCCACCAAGTAACGATGCGTCACACGAGTGTGTCCGATTCGAAGACGACAGAAAGCAACCTGAAGCCGCCGCGGCATTGGGGGATAGGTCCATGGGAACAGTCGCGGCGCAATGGCACGCAACTTTAAGTTCCCCTCGACCGTCTCCCATCTTCTTTGCCAAGCAGTCCGAAGAGCTGCCCGTATTCCTGCCATGTAGTCAGTGTGAGGAAGAGCGAAACGCTGGTCCGGTCGCAGAGTCCTCGCGGACTCTTTGGCGCCCTCATCGGCGCGCTCATTCCCCGCAATTCCTACATGTCCAGGAACCCAGCAGAAGATAATCTCGACATCTGCCCGGCTCGCCAAAACCGTGGCGTCACGGATTTCGCGAACCAGGGGATGCGGAGATTCCAATGCCCCGAGAGCACTCAGGGCGCTTTGTGAGTCGCTATAAATCACAATCCGGTCTCCGAACCGGGCACGTCGCGTAATCTCCCGTACCGAGTGGTGTATTGCCACCAGCTCGGCCGTGAAGACAGACGCAGCGCCTGGTAGAGCCCCGCTGACTTCAAACAGAGGGGATACGGCGTGGAAGCCGACCCCCTCTTGGGACTTGGAGCCATCCGTATACACTGGCACGGTACCAGCGTGACACGATGTGTGCTCCAAAAAGGTCGAACGCAATACTCCCGGCGCAGTACAAGCTTTGGGAGCAGAGGCGTGGCGACAAATAGCCAAATGTGGTACCCTCCAGGGTGGCGTCCTGGGCAGAACCAGGGGCGCCACCGGCCCGAGAGCTATATCTACCTCTCGAAGGAGTTTCCTGGCCCTAAACCCAAAGGGCTTAGGCTATGACTGGCGTCTCTCGGCGGCATAGGCACCATCGAGATCAGCTGCGGATGCAGTGAGAGCTGTTGACGACTGAGGGAGGCGCCGGGCTCGCGCGTACAGGCGAGTGATGCACTGCACGCGGCGCAGAGCGAGTGGCATCTCCCCAGCATCGACCAACAGGCTCTCAATGGGGGAAGTGCGGAAGGCACCGGTCGCAAGGCGAAGGCCGGTGTGGTGGATCGAATCCACCTTCCGCAATAAACGCTCGGCTGCGGATGCATAAAACTCGCATCCGTAGTCCAGCTTCGAGCGAACAAAGGATCCATAAAAAAAGTAAGGCGGTAGCCCTATCAGCGCCCCAAGCGCTGAACGTCACGGAACGGAGAATGTCCATGGCGCGGGTACAAGAGACCCTAAGGCTGCGAATGTGAGCCTCCCAGGTGAGGCGTCGGTCGAATACAAGACCAAGGAAACGGTGCGACTCAACCACATCCAGGCGCACCCCATTAAGAAACAAATCTGGGTCGGGGTGAAGCCGTGGATGGCGGCAGAAGTGCACCACCTTAGTCTTGGCCAAAGAAAACCGAAACCTGTGCGCTTCGGCATAGCGAGAGACGCGGTTCAATGCCTGTTGGAGTCGGCGCTCCAGAGTTGGCATCTGGGCCGCTACAAAAGAGATCGAAAGGTCGTCCACGTAGAGCGTAGCGAGAACATCTTCCGGCAGCACCGAGGTGATGCCGTTGATGCTCAGGGCAAAGAGTGTGACACTGAGGACACTTCCCTGCGGGACACCCTCTTCCTGCTCCTTTGGGCCGGAGAGGGCTCCCCCCACCCGTACGCGGAATCGACGATCTCGCAAAAATTCAGATATAAACATTGGGAGGCGTCCCCTCGCCCCCATCGTGTGGAGAGTCTCCATGATACCGTATCGCCATGCGGTATCATAGGCCTTCTCCAGATCAAAAAACACCGTGGCGTAGTGCTGTCTACGAAGGAAAGCCTCGCAGACGGCATTTTCCAGTCGGAGCAGAGCATCCGACGTGGAGTGGAACTTACGGAAGCCGCACTGTGCAGAAGACAGATGGCCTCCGCTGTCCAGGAAATAGGCTAATCTAACATTTACCAATTTCTCCATCAACTTGCACACGCAAGAGGTTAGAGAGATTGGGCGGAATCCGGTCGGAGTAGAGTGATCTCTCCCCGGCTTGCGAAAGGCGAGCACAGTAGCGATTCGCCAGGAGTCTGGGAGAAGACCTTCCACCCAGATCCTGTTGAACAAATCTAACAGAAAGGCCATGCCTCGCTCACCCAGGTGTCGAAGCATGGCGTACGGGACATCGTCCGGACCATGGGCGGTGTCCGCGCACGAAGCGAGAGCGGAGCGCAACTCACTCACAGTAAACTTGTCGGTGAAGGGTTCTCCGCCTCTGGAGGTAAAGTCCAGCCGGCGGCCTTCCGCGACATCACGACGTGCATTGAATGCTGGCGGAGCAGCATCACGGCTAGAGAATGCGGAAAAAGCGGTCGCTAAGGATTCCGCCACGGACGCGGGGTCCGAGATTGCGGTCCCATTCTCCTGGAGAACGGGAGGGGGGTCCTGCGAGAACTTGCCCCGAATCCTTTTGACTCGCTTCCACACCTCAGCTAAAGGGGTCTTCCCGTTAAGTGAAGACACGTATGCCCGCCAAGAAGAGCGGCGGGCGTGCTTCGAAATATACCGGAACCTAGCCCTAGCCCGACGAAATTCAGCGACAGTGAAATCGTTCGGGCGGCGCTTATAGCGCATGTAGGCATAACGCTTCTGTTTGAGGGCCGTCTCACACTCGGCCGACCACCATGGGAGTGGTCGGCGTGCAAAACGGCCAGACGTCCTAGGAATAGTAGTCAGGCCCACGGCGATGAGGTTGCCGGAGAAGAACTCAACGGCCTCATCTACCGACCTAAACTCCTCGACTGAGATAGAGAATTCAGTCATTTCCTGAAATGCAGGCCACCGCGCCCGCGCCAAGCACCACCGAGGTGGTCTCTCAGGCGGCAGTTGCCCTGAAAATGATATTTGAATGGGAAAGTGATCACTACCATGGAGGTCATCGACCACCCCCCAATCAAAATCAGGCTGTGCATCCGAAGAGCACAAAGATAGGTCAAGGCAAGAAAATGAAGCGGTTCTCGGACAGTGATGCGTAAACTCATCCACGTTTAGGACACCCATCTCAAGCTCTTCGATCAGATCGGCAAGGACTTGTCCCCTGGGATTTATGGAGTAATCTCCCCAGAGAGGATGCCTGCCGTTCAGATCTCCAAGCAAGAGATAGGCCCCGGCAACCGTGCCACGACGCGGCGGAAGTCCCCCGCGTCGAAGTCAGCTGACGGTGGAATGTACGCAGAAATGATAGTATACCTCCTATCCAGGTGCAGCTGCACAGCCACTGCCTGAAAGGAGGTATCTAAAGAGAAAGGAAGAACGGAGACATCATGCCGGGTGTAAACTGCGCACCCCCCAGCCCGGCCATCCCGCGGTGGTGGGGTCGCAAGACCCTTATACCCCGGGAGGGCAGGGAGGGGGCACGAACTTAGCATGGTCTCCTGCAAAAAAATAGCTAACGGGGAACGGGACGAGACGAGCCTCCGCAGCTCCTCCCAGCTGGCCCGGAGTCCACGGCAATTCCATTGAAGGAATATGCCCTCCAGGCCTAGCTCGGAGGAGACGCGGGGGCCCTCCTCGAATTGAAGACCCTCACGGGAATGGCCGTACGCTTGCCGGGGGCAGAACCCCGGGCGCTGTTGGCCGGACAAAGCGCTGAAGGCGCTGTCGCCTTCGAGGACTTATTGGGGGAGGTTGGGCTCGCCATGCGAGTCTTTTCCTCCCTCCGCCTCGAAACCTTAGGCGGGCGTTGCGGCTTCGGAGGCGGGGGGCCCTCTTTTCGAGGAACCACCGTCTCCGAGCAACTCGCTCCACCTCGGGGCGTGGGCG
Source organism: Ceratothoa steindachneri (assembly GCA_963969495.1). Lineage (NCBI taxonomy): Eukaryota > Metazoa > Arthropoda > Malacostraca > Isopoda > Cymothoidae > Ceratothoa > Ceratothoa steindachneri. Next base: position 117,497,633 of record OZ018320.1, on the reverse strand, counting down.
AAGGAGCCGAAGCTCCTTTGTTGCTGTCCTCCTTTCGGGGGACAGCTTTAGGAACCCCGGAAGATGGCCTAGCGACCATCTTCAGGGGTGTTGCCTCCTGTGAGTCTAACGACTCGGTGGAGGCGCGTGGCCGTTTCGCCTTACGGGAAACGGTCACGCTGGGGGAAGAGGGGGGAGCCCTGGTTTTAGCCGGGGCAGGGTATGAACCCTTTTTTCCGCCAGCTTTACCAGGGGAGCGCCCGGGTTGGGTAGAGCCCGCAGAAGGGCTCCGAATGGGCGCGGAAACAACCGTGCTCGTTGGCCTGGATGGGCCAGGAGCAGAGGGTGCCTTCCTAACTATTGAGGCATACGACGTCCCAGGCAGAGCCGGGCGCGCCAGGACCAAGTCCTTTGCCTCGCGGAATGAGAGTCGATCCTGGGCCTGAACGGCCAGGATTTCTTTCTCAAGGAGATATGCACCACATTGCTTCGAAGAAGAAGGGTGCGGCTCTCCGCAATTGACACACTTGGCCACACACGATTTGGACTTATCGTGTGCGACCTTGGAGCAATTTACACAGACTTCGGGTGACCCCGACTTTGCACGTCTACATGAGCGATTCGTATGGCCGAAGCGGTGACAGTAATAGCACCGCCGCGGCAGTGGCACGAATGCCTTCACGCGGTAGCGGTACCAACCGGCACGCACCGACTCAGGGAGCTTGTCACAGTCGATTTTTTTTTTTTTTTTAATTAAGGGGCTATCTGGCGACTGCCGACTAAGGCATAAGTTGCCGTAAACAAACAGCCTAATTTAGGCTACTTTAAAAAATTAAACAGAAAACAATAAAAAGGAATAACAATAACAATAACAAAGCAATAACAAAACAATTACAAAAACAACAACAACAATTAAATCGCGTTAAATAAAAGGGAGAAGGCCGGCCTCCCCCAAAAAGTCAATAAGTCCACCAGTCAAAGTACACGCACTCATCCCGAGAACAAGGGACAGGCGGTAGCGACCCCGCCCATCCCGGTACCGGGACAGGTGTCGTGCGCGAAGATCACCCAGACTGGGACATTCGACAAGAATGTGCCGAACAGTCTGGGGGACGACGCAGTCGTTGCAATAGGGCGCAGGCGAGCGCTCCATCAGATAGCGATGCGTCACACGAGTGTGTCCGATTCGGAGACGACAGAAAGCAACCTGAAGCCGCCGCGGCATTGGGGGATAGGTCCATGGGAACAGTCGCGGCGCAATGGCACGCAACTTTAAGTTCCCTTCGACCGTCTCCCATCTTCTTTGCCAAGCAGTCCGAAGAGCTGCCCGTATTCCTGCCATGTAGTCGGTGTGAGGAAGAGCGAAACGCTGGTCCGGTCGCAGAGTCCTCGCGGACTCTTTGGCGCCCTCATCGGCGCGCTCATTCCCCGCAATTCCTACATGTCCAGGAACCCAGCAGATTTTTTTTTTTTTTAATTAAGGGGCTATCTGGCGACTGCCGACTAAGGCATAAGTTGCCGTAAACAAACAGCCTAATTTAGGCTACTTTAAAAAATTAAACAGAAAACAATAAAAAGGAATAACAATAACAATAACAAAGCAATAACAAAACAATTACAAAAACAACAACAACAATTAAATCGCGTTAAATAAAAGGGAGAAGGCCGGCCTCCCCCAAAAAGTCAATAAGTCCACCAGTCAAAGTACACGCACTCATCCCGAGAACAAGGGACAGGCGGTAGCGACCCCGCCCATCCCGGTACCGGGACAGGTGTCGTGCGCGAAGATCACCCAGACTGGGACATTCGACAAGAATGTGCCGAACAGTCTGGGGGACGACGCAGTCGTTGCAATAGGGCGCAGGCGAGTGCTCCATCAGATAGCGATGCGTCACACGAGTGTGTCCGATTCGGAGACGACAGAAAGCAACCTGAAGCCGCCGCGGCATTGGGGGATAGGTCCATGGGAACAGTCGCGGCGCAATGGCACGCAACTTTAAGTTCCCTTCGACCGTCTCCCATCTTCTTTGCCAAGCAGTCCGAAGAGCTGCCCGTATTCCTGCCATGTAGTCGGTGTGAGGAAGAGCGAAACGCTGGTCCGGTCGCAGAGTCCTCGCGGACTCTTTGGCGCGCTCATTCCCCGCAATTCCTACATGTCCAGGAACCCAGCAGAAGATAATCTCGACATCTGCCCGGCTCGCCAAAACCGTGGCGTCACGGATATCGCGAACCAGGGGATGCGGAGATTCCAATGCCACGAGAGCACTCAGGGCGCTTTGTGAGTCGCTATAGATCACAATCCGGTCTCCGAACCGGGCACGTCGCGTAATCTCCCGTACCGAGTGGTGTATTGCCACCAGCTCGGCCGTGAAGACAGACGCAGCGCCTGGTAGAGCCCCGCTGACTTCAAACAGAGGGGATACGGCGTGGAAGCCGACCCCCTCTTGGGACTTGGAGCCATCCGTATACACTGGCACGGTACCAGCGTGACACGATGTGTGCTCCAAAAAGGTCGAACGCAATACTCCCGGCGCAGTACAAGCTTTGGGAGCAGAGGCGTGGCGACAAATAGCCAAATGTGGTACCCTCCAGGGTGGCGTCCTGGGCAGAACCAGGGGCGCCACCGGCCCGAGAGCTATATCTACTTCTCGAAGGAGTTTCCTGGCCCTAAACCCAAAGGGCTTAGGGTATGACTGGCGTCTCTCGGCGGCATAGGCACCATCGAGATCAGCTGCGGATGCAGTGAGAGCTGTTGGCGACTGAGGGAGGCGCCGGGCTCGCGCGTACAGGCGAGTGATGCACTGCACGCGGCGCAGAGCGAGTGGCATCTCCCCAGCATCGACCAACAGGCTCTCAATGGGGGAAGTGCGGAAGGCACCGATCGCAAGGCGAAGGCCGGTGTGGTGGATCGAATCCACCTTCCGCAATAAACGCTCGGCTGCGGATGCATAAAACTCGCATCCGTAGTCGAGATTCGAGCGAACAAAGGATCGATAAAAAAGTAAGGCGGTAGCCCTATCAGCGCCCCAAGCGCTGAACGTCACGGAACGGAGAATGTCCATGGCGCGGGTACAAGAGACCCTAAGGCTGCGAATATGAGCCTCCCAGGTGAGGCGTCGGTCGAATACAAGACCAAGGAAACGGTGCGACTCAACCACATCCAGGCGCACCCCATTAAGAAACAAATCTGGGTCGGGGTGAAGCCGTGGATGGCGGCAGAAGTGCACCACCTTAGTCTTGGCCAAAGAAAACCGAAACCAGTGCGCTTCGGCATAGTGAGAGACGCGGTTCAATGCCTGTTGGAGTCGACGCTCCAGAGTTGGCATCTGGGCCGCGCCAAAAGAGATCGAAAGGTCGTCCACGTAGAGCGTAGCGAGAACATCTTCCGGCAGCACCGAGGTGATGCCGTTGATGCTCAGGGCAAAGAGTGTGACACTGAGGACACTTCCCTGCGGGACACCCTCTTCCTGCTCCTTTGGGCCGGAGAGGGCTCCCCCCACCCGTACGCGGAATCGACGATCTCGCAAAAATTCAGATATAAAAATTGGGAGGCGTCCCCTCGCCCCCATCGTGTGGAGAGTCTCCATGATACCGTATCGCCATGCGGTATCATAGGCCTTCTCCAGATTAAAAAACACCGTGGCGTAGTGCTGTCTACGAAGGAAAGCCTCGCAGACGGCACTTTCCAGTCGGAGCAGAGCATCCGACGTGGAGTGGAACTTACGGAAGCCGCACTGTGCAGAAGACAGATGGCCTCCGCTGTCCAGGAAATAGGCTAATCTAACATTTACCAATTTCTCCATCAACTTGCACACGCAAGAGGTTAGAGAGATTGGGCGGAAACCGGTCGGAGTAGAGTGATCTCTCCCCGGCTTGCGAAAGGCGAGCACAGTAGCGATTCGCCAGGAGTCTGGGAGAAGACCTTCCACCCAGATCCTGTTGAACAAATCTAACAGAAAGGCCATGCCTCGCTCACCCAGGTGTCGAAGCATGGCGTACGGGACATCGTCCGGACCATGGGCGGTGTCCGCGCACGAAGCGAGAGCGGAACGCAACTCACTCACAGTAAACTTGTCGGTGAAGGGTTCTCCGCCTCTGGAGGTAAAGTCCAGCCGGCGGCCTTCCGCGACATCACGACGTGCATTGAATGCTGGCGGAGCAGCATCACGGCTAGAGAATGCGGAAAAAGCGGTCGCTAAGGATTCCGCCACGGACGCGGGGTCCGAGATTGCGGTCCCATTCTCCTGGAGAACGGGAGGGGGGTCCTGCGAGAACTTGCCCCGAATCCTTTTGACTCGCTTCCACACCTCAGCTAAAGGGGTCTTCCCGTTAAGTGAAGACACGTATGCCCGCCAAGAAGAGCGGCGGGCGTGCTTCGAAATATACCGGAACCTAGCCCTAGCCCGACGAAATTCAGCGACAGTGAAATCGTTCGGGCGGCGCTTATAGCGCATGTAGGCATAACGCTTCTGTTTCAGGGCCGTCTCACACTCGGCCGACCACCATGGGAGTGGTCGGCGTGCAAAACGGCCAGACGTCCTAGGAATAGTAGTCAGGCCTACGGCGATGAGGTTGCCGGAGAAGAACTCAACGGCCTCATCTACCGACCTAAACTCCTCGACTGAGATAGAGAATTCAGTCATTTCCTGAAATGCAGGCCACCGCGCCCGCGCCAAGCACCACCGAGGTGGTCTCTCAGGCGGCAGTTGCCCTGAAAATGATATTTGAATGGGAAAGTGATCACTACCATGGAGGTCATCGACCACCCCCCAATCAAAATCAGGCTGTGCATCTGAAGAGCACAAAGATAGGTCAAGGCAAGAAAATGAAGCGGTTCTCGGACAGTGATGCGTAAACTCATCCACGTTTAGGACACCCATCTCAAGCTCTTCGATCAGATCGGCAAGGACTTGTCCCCTGGGATTTATGGAGTAATCTCCCCAGAGAGGATGCCTGCCGTTCAGATCTCCAAGCAAGAGATAGGGCCTCGGCAACCGTGCCACGACGCGGCGGAAGTCCCCCGCGTCGAAGTCAGCTGACGGTGGAATGTACGCAGAAATGATAGTATACCTCCTATCCAGGTGCAGCTGCACAGCCACTGCCTGAAAGGAGGTATCTAAAGAGAAAGGAAGAACGGAGACATCATGCCGGGTGTAAACCGCGCATCCCCCAGCCCGGCCATCCCGCGGTGGTGGGGTCGCAAGACCCTTATACCCCGGGAGGGCAGGCAGCGGGCACGCGCCTAGCATGGTCTCCTGCAAAAAAATAGCTAACGGGGAACGGGACGAGACGAGCCTCCGCAGCTCCTCCCAGTTGGCCCGGAGTCCACGGCAATTCCATTGAAGGAATATGCCCTCCAGGCCTAGCTCGGAGGAGACGCGGGGGCCCTCCTCGAATTGAAGACCCTCACGGGAATGGCCGTACGCTTCCCGGGGGCAGAACCCCGGGCGCTGTTGGCCGGACAAAGCGCTGAAGGCGCTGTCGCCTTCGAGGACTTATTGGGGGAGGTTGGGCTCGCCATGCGAGTCTTTTCCTCCCTCCGCCTCGAAACCTTAGGCGGGCGTTGCGGCTTGGGAGGCGGGGGGCCCTCTTTTCGAGGAACCACCGTCTCCGAGCCACTCGCTCCACCTCGGGGCGTGGGCGAAGGGGCCGAAGCTCCTTTGTTGCTGTCCTCCTTTCGGGGAACAGCTTTAGGAACCCCGGAAGATGGCCTAGCGACCATCTTCAGGGGTGTTGCCTCCTGTGAGTCTAACGACTCTGTGGAGGCGCGTGGCCGTTTCGCCTTACGGGAAACGGTCACGCTGGGGGAAGAGGGGGGAGCCCTGGTATTAGCCGGGGCTGGGTGTGAACCCTTTTTGCCGCCAGCTCTACCAGGGGAGCGCCCGGGTGTAGTAGAGCCCGCAGAAGGGCTCCGAATGGGCGCGGAAACAACCGTGCTCGTTGGCCTGGATGGGCCAGGAGCAGAGGGTGCTTTTCTAACTATTGAGGCATATGACGTCCCAGGCAGAGCCGGGCGCGCCAGGACCAAGTCCTTAGCCTCGCGGAATGAGAGTCGATCCTGGGCCTGAATGGCCAGGATTTCTTTCTCAAGGAGATATGCACCACATTGCTTCGAAGAAGAAGGGTGCGGCTCTCCGCAATTGACACACTTGGCCACACACGATTTGGACTTATCGTGTGCGACCTTGGAGCAATTTACACAGACTTCGGGTGACCCCGATTTTGCACGTCTACATGATCGATTCGTGTGGCCGAAGCGGTGACAGTAATAGCACCGCCGCGGCAGTGGCACGAATGCCTTTACGCGGTAGCGGTACCAACCGGCACGCACCGACTCAGGGAGCTTGTCACAGTCGAACGTGACGAAGAGTGTAGGGGTGGGTCTCGAGGCCCCTCCCTGTTTTCTCATCACACGTTCGACCTTGACCGCCCCATGGTCGGCCAGCTCTAGGGTGATGTCTTCTATGGAGTAGTCAACGAGTTCCCTCGCATAAACTACTCCTTTTACAAAGTTCATGGTAGAGTGCGGCGTCACACTCACCGGGGTGCCATGAAGTGTCCGAAGAGCACTTATCTTGGCCGCCTCGGCGGGATTCGCCGCATTCGCCAGAAGGCTCCCGTCCGAGAAACGGGTTACCTTCGGCTCTCTACCAATTGCACTAGCTAATCCTCTCCTCTGATGGATCATGTTGCCCTTGGACAACATGGTGCCATCAGTGGAGAGAATAACGAGGAAGCGTTTGAAGCCAGCGGGCTCGAAAACGCCAGGTAACCTCTGAATGAGGGGCCCCGATGTCATCGAGGCTCCGCCCTGTGCACTCTTGGTCTTAGTCAGGGGCTCCGCACACGAGGGGGTAGAGGGGCCGGATGTGCCGATCTTGGCTTGGTCGCCTACCAAAGTGGCAGCAGACCCATCCGTCCCCGCAGCCCCCGCGGATGGAGAGGAGCCCCGAGTCTTTTTCGTCTTTCTTGTCTTTTTCTTCTTTTTAGGAGAGGAGGGCGGGGAATGAACCCGCTTTTCACCCCCGCCGGTAGAAGCCCCCAGGCCAGATGGACCGGCCTCAGCCAGGTCCTTCTCTGAAATGGAGAAGGTCCCGGTGGGCGCAGGGGATTCATCCGGAGGAGATCCCTCCCCTCCTTGTCCTGCCTGAGAATCCACAGCCGTTTGATGAGGACCTTGCATAGGGGCAGATTCGGGTTCCGTGCTTGGCGCCAAGCCCGGATTCCCCCCCATGGAAGGCCCTACCTTCTGAGGCTGGTTTTCCTCAAGGACCATGTCTATCACAGGAGGGGCCTCCAATTGGCCATCCCCTCCCAGGACATTGCAGGTCCCCTTGGCAGCGTCATAAGTCTTTAGTGGGGAGGCACAGGCCTTGACCCCGGCAAGGTTTAATATTTTTGCCAGCAGGTCTTTTGAGGGAAGCGACCGAAGGGGCCTGGCTTCCCTCTCCCCCCTAAGGGGGTTTGCCCTACCGAGCCGCTTTGATGTGGAGCGGCTGGCTAAGGGTGGCCTGCTGGCTTTCTTGGCAGTCCCCTTAGAAAGCATAGGAGGGACTGCCGCTGGAGATAGGGAGGTGCCCGAAAGCACCTCCAGAGAAGGGGGTGAGGGGGAGTCCCCTACACCCGTAGGCGTAGGAGAGGAGTAAGCCTCCTCTCCGGTTAAAGAGGTATGGAGGGTCCCCTGCACAAGCACAGGAGGGGGGACCTCCATCTTTTCTGTGGAGCTGCACGAGGCCGGCTCCGTTGTTGTTATAGGGGGAATTAAGGGGAGATGGTTTTTTTTTTCATCATTGGGCATGGTGACCCTCTTTGTTTTACGGGACGCAATCGCTCACCACCTCTTGCAGTAGCCCGCACTGCAAGAGGTGCTTACAGGCCCGGCAGAGCCAGGCGCCGCCATTTGGGACCACCCCTACCGCCTGGTGGCCTGGCAGTCCTTCGGCATGGCGGCTCCACCTTGAACACGGCGTAAAACGGATAGATTTTGAAGACGAGAGGAAAAGGGATGTGAGGAAGGTATGGGTGGGGATGAAGCAGGTTGTTAAAAGCCAACCACCCCAGAACGGAGCTCAGGGGTTAGGGGACATTGTCCCCTCCCCCCTCAGCCCCGATCCGGGACGATTGGCTGAGAAGAAGGTCAGCTTCTACCCTGTGAAATTAGAGGCTGACCAGAGAAAGTTGTGGGAGAGGTTGTATGAAAAGCGACGAGGTAGGATAGGAATACAGGCTATCTGAAGGAAGGAAGAGAGGCTAAGCTGGGGCCGGACGGGGCGCTGGATCCCGTCAGCACGGCGGCCAGGATGGCAAATCGCCGCGACCCTTACGGGGGGAACCCAGCAGAAGATAATCTCGACATCTGCCCGGCTCGCCAAAACCGTGGCGTCACGGATATCGCGAACCAGGGGATGCGGAGATTCCAATGCCCCGAGAGCACTCAGTGCGCTTTGTGAGTCGCTATAGATCACAATCCGGTCTCCGAACCGGGCACGTCGCGTAATCTCCCGTACCGAGTGGTGTATTGCCACCAGCTCGGCCGTGAAGACAGACGCAGCGCCTGGTAGAGCCCCGCTGACTTCAAACAGAGGGGATACGGCGTGGAAGCCGACCCCCTCTTGGGACTTGGAGCCATCCGTATACACTGGCACGGTACCAGCGTGACACGATGTGTGCTCCAAAAAGGTCGAACGCAATACTCCCAGCGCAGTACAAGCTTTGGGAGCAGAGGCGTGGCGACAAATAGCCAAATGTGGTACCCTCCAGGGTGGCGTCCTGGGCAGAACCAGGGGCGCCACCGGCCCGAGAGCTATATCTATCTCTCGAAGGAGTTTCCTGGCCCTAAACCCAAAGGGCTTAGGGTATGACTGGCGTCTCTCGGCGGCATAGGCACCATCGAGATCAGCTGCGGATGCAGTGAGAGCTGTTGGCGACTGAGGGAGGCGCCGGGCTCGCGTGTACAGGCGAGTGATGCACTGCACGCGGCGCAGAGCGAGTGGCATCTCCCCAGCATCGACCAACAGGCTCTCAATGGGGGAAGTGCGGAAGGCACCGGTCGCAAGGCGAAGGCCGGTGTGGTGGATCGAATCCACCTTCCGCAATAAACGCTCGGCTGCGGATGCATAAAACTCGCATCCGTAGTCGAGATTCGAGCGAACAAAGGATCGATAAAAAAGTAAGGCGGTAGCCCTATCAGCGCCCCAAGCGCTGAACGTCACGGAACGGAGAATGTCCATGGCGCGGGTACAAGAGACCCTAAGGCTGCGAATATGAGCCTCCCAGGTGAGGCGTCGGTCGAATACAAGACCAAGGAAACGGGTGCGACTCAACCACATCCAGGCGCACCCCATTAAGAAACAAATCTGGGTCGGGGTGAAGCCGTGGATGGCGGCAGAAGTGCACCACCTTAGTCTTGGCCAAAGAAAACCGAAACCTGTGCGCTTCGGCATAGTGAGAGACGCGGTTCAATGCATGTTGGAGTCGACGCTCCAGAGTTGGCATCTGGGCCGCGCCAAAAGAGATCGAAAGGTCGTCCACGTAGAGCGTAGCGAGAACATCTTCCGGCAGCACCGAGGTGATGCCGTTGATGCTCAGGGCAAAGAGTGTGACACTGAGGACACTTCCCTGCGGGACACCCTCTTCCTGCTCCTTTGGGCCGGAGAGGGCTCCCCCCACCCGTACGCGGAATCGACGATCTCGCAAAAATTCAGATATAAAAATTGGGAGGCGTCCCCTCGCCCCCATCGTGTGGAGAGTCTCCATGATACCGTATCGCCATGCGGTATCATAGGCCTTCTCCAGATTAAAAAACACCGTGGCGTAGTGCTGTCTACGAAGGAAAGCCTCGCAGACGGCACTTTCCAGTCGGAGCAGAGCATCCGACGTGGAGTGGAACTTACGGAAGCCGCACTGTGCAGAAGACAGATGGCCTCCGCTGTCCAGGAAATAGGCTAATCTAACATTTACCAATTTCTCCATCAACTTGCACACGCAAGAGGTTAGAGAGATTGGGCGGAAACCGGTCGGAGTAGAGTGATCTCTCCCCGGCTTGCGAAAGGCGAGCACAGTAGCGATTCGCCAGGAGTCTGGGAGAAGACCTTCCACCCAGATCCTGTTGAACAAATCTAACAGAAAGGCCATGCCTCGCTCACCCAGGTGTCGAAGCATGGCGTACGGGACATCGTCCGGACCATGGGCGGTGTCCGCGCACGAAGCGAGAGCGGAACGCAACTCACTCACAGTAAACTTGTCGGTGAAGGGTTCTCCGCCTCTGGAGGTAAAGTCCAGCCGGCGGCCTTCCGCGACATCACGACGTGCATTGAATGCTGGCGGAGCAGCATCACGGCTAGAGAATGCGGAAAAAGCGGTCGCTAAGGATTCCGCCACGGACGCGGGGTCCGAGATTGCGGTCCCATTCTCCTGGAGAACGGGAGGGGGGTCCTGCGAGAATTTGCCCCGAATCCTTTTGACTCGCTTCCACACCTCAGCTAAAGGGGTCTTCCCGTTAAGTGAAGACACGTATGCCCGCCAAGAAGAGCGGCGGGCGTGCTTCGAAATATACCGGAACCTAGCCCTAGCCCGACGAAATTCAGCGACAGTGAAATCGTTCGGGCGGCGCTTATAGCGCATGTAGGCATAACGCTTCTGTTTCAGGGCCGTCTCACACTCGGCCGACCACCATGGGAGTGGTCGGCGTGCAAAACGGCCAGACGTCCTAGGAATAGTAGTCAGGCCTACGGCGATGAGGTTGCCGGAGAAGAACTCAACGGCCTCATCTACCGACCTAAACTCCTCGACTGAGATAGAGAATTCAGTCATTTCCTGAAATGCAGGCCACCGCGCCCGCGCCAAGCACCACCGAGGTGGTCTCTCAGGCGGCAGTTGCCCTGAAAATGATATTTGAATGGGAAAGTGATCACTACCATGGAGGTCATCGACCACCCCCCAATCAAAATCAGGCTGTGCATCTGAAGAGCACAAAGATAGGTCAAGGCAAGAAAATGAAGCGGTTCTCGGACAGTGATGCGTAAACTCATCCACGTTTAGGACACCCATCTCAAGCTCTTCGATCAGATCGGCAAGGACTTGTCCCCTGGGATTTATGGAGTAATCTCCCCAGAGAGGATGCCTGCCGTTCAGATCTCCAAGCAAGAGATAGGGCCTCGGCAACCATGCCACGACGCGGCGGAAGTCCCCCGCGTCGAAGTCAGCTGACGGTGGAATGTACGCAGAAATGATAGTATACCTCCTATCCAGGTGCAGCTGCACAGCCACTGCCTGAAAGGAGGTATCTAAAGAGAAAGGAAGAACGGAGACATCATGCCGGGTGTAAACCGCGCATCCCCCAGCCCGGTCATCCCGCGGTGGTGGGGTCGCAAGACCCTTATACCCCGGGAGGGCAGGCAGCGGGCACGCGCCTAGCATGGTCTCCTGCAAAAAAATAGCTAACGGGGAACGGGACGAGACGAGCCTCCGCAGCTCCTCCCAGTTGGCCCGGAGTCCACGGCAATTCCATTGAAGGAATATGCCCTCCAGGCCTAGCTCGGAGGAGACGCGGGGGCCCTCCTCGAATTGAAGACCCTCACGGGAATGGCCGTACGCTTCCCGGGGGCAGAACCCCGGGCGCTGTTGGCCGGACAAAGCGCTGAAGGCGCTGTCGCCTTCGAGGACTTATTGGGGGAGGTTGGGCTCGCCATGCGAGTCTTTTCCTCCCTCCGCCTCGAAACCTTAGGCGGGCGTTGCGGCTTGGGAGGCGGGGGGCCCTCTTTTCGAGGAACCACCGTCTCCGAGCCACTCGCTCCACCTCGGGGCGTGGGCGAAGGGGCCGAAGCTCCTTTGTTGCTGTCCTCCTTTCGGGGAACAGCTTTAGGAACCCCGGAAGATGGCCTAGCGACCATCTTCAGGGGTGTTGCCTCCTGTGAGTCTAACGACTCTGTGGAGGCGCGTGGCCGTTTCGCCTTACGGGAAACGGTCACGCTGGGGGAAGAGGGGGGAGCCCTGGTATTAGCCGGGGCTGGGTGTGAACCCTTTTTGCCGCCAGCTCTACCAGGGGAGCGCCCGGGTGTAGTAGAGCCCGCAGAAGGGCTCCGAATGGGCGCGGAAACAACCGTGCTCGTTGGCCTGGATGGGCCAGGAGCAGAGGGTGCTTTTCTAACTATTGAGGCATATGACGTCCCAGGCAGAGCCGGGCGCGCCAGGACCAAGTCCTTAGCCTCGCGGAATGAGAGTCGATCCTGGGCCTGAATGGCCAGGATTTCTTTCTCAAGGAGATATGCACCACATTGCTTCGAAGAAGCAGGGTGCGGCTCTCCGCAATTGACACACTTGGCCACACACGATTTGGACTTATCGTGTGCGACCTTGGAGCAATTTACACAGACTTCGGGTGACCCCGATTTTGCACGTCTACATGATCGATTCGTGTGGCCGAAGCGGTGACAGTAATAGCACCGCCGCGGCAGTGGCACGAATGCCTTTACGCGGTAGCGGTACCAACCGGCACGCACCGACTCAGGGAGCTTGTCACAGTCGAACGTGACGAAGAGTGTAGGGGTGGGTCTCGAGGCCCCTCCCTGTTTTCTCATCACACGTTCGACCTTGACCGCCCCATGGTCGGCCAGCTCTAAGGTGATGTCTTCAATGGAGTAGTCAACGAGTTCCCTCGCATAAACTACTCCTTTCACAAAGTTCATGGTAGAGTGCGGCGTCACACTCACCGGGGTGCCATGAAGTGTCCGAAGAGCACTAATCTTGGCCGCCTCGGCGGGATTCGCCGCATTCGCCAGAAGGCTCCCGTCCGAGAAACGGGATACCTTCGGCTCTCTACCAATTGCACTAGCTAATCCTCTCCGCTGATGGATCATGTTGCCCTTGGACAACATGGTGCCATCAGTGGAGCGAATAACGAGGAAGCGTTTGAAGCCAGCGGGCTCGAAAACGCCAGGTAACCTCTGAATCAGGGGCCCCGATGTCATCGAGGCTCCGCCCTGTGCACTCTTGGTAGTAGTCTTCTTTGTCAGGGGCTCCGCAACCGGGGGGGCAGAAGGGGCGGATGTGCCGATCTTGGCTTGGTCGCTTGCCAGAGTGGCAGCAGACCCATCCGTCCCCGCAGCCCCCGCGGATGGAGAGGAGCCCCGAGTCTTTTTTGTCTTTTTAGTCTTTTTCTTTTTCGGAGAGGAGGGCGGGGAATGAACCCGCTTTTCACCTCCGCCGGCAGAAGTCCCCAGGCCAGATGGACCAGCCTCAGCCAGGTCCCTCTCGGAAATGGAGAAGGTCCTGGTTGTCGTAGTGGCACCTGTCGGAGGAGATCCCTCCCCTCCTTTTGCCTCGGAGCCCTCAGCCATTTGAGGAGGACCTTGCATAGGGGCGGATTCGGGTTCGGTGCTTGGCGCCGAGCCCGAATTCCCCCCATGGAAGGCCCTACCTTCTGAGGCTGGGTCTCCTCAAGGACCATGTCTATCACAGGAGGGGCCTCCAGTTGGCCATCCCCTCCCAGGACATCGCAGGTCCCCTTGGCAGTATTGTCACTAGTCAGGTGGTGTGGGGAGGCACAGGCCTTGACCCCAGCAAGGTTTAAAATTCTTGCCAGCAGGTCTTTTGAGGGAAGCGACCGAAGGGGCCTGGCTTCCCTCTCCCCCCTAAGGGGGTTTGCCCTACCGAGCCGCTTGCACGAGGGGCGGTCGGCAATGGGCTGCCTGCTGGCTTTCTTGGCAGTCCCCTTAGAAAGCAAAGGAGGGACTGCCGCTGGAGATAGGGAGGTGCCCGAAAGCACCTCCAGAGAAGGGGGTGAGGGGGAGTCCCCTACACCCGTAGGCGTAGGAGAGGAGTAAGCCTCCTCTCCGGTTAAAGAATTATGGAGGGTCCCTTGCGCAAGCACAAGGGGGGGGACCTCCATTTTCTCGGTGGAGCTGCCCGAGGGCGGCTCCGTCGATTTTCTTGGGGAAGTTGGGGGTTGGGTTTTTTGTTGTTTTTTTTCATTCATGGGCATGGTGACCCTCTTTTGATTACGGGACGCAATAGCTCATCACCTCTCGCAGTTGCCCGCACTGCGAGAGGTGCTTACAAGCCCGGCAGAGCCAGGCGCCGCCATTCGGGACCACCCCTCCCGCCTGGTGGCCTGGCAGTCCTTCGGCATGGCGGCTCCACCTTGAACACGGCGTAAAAAATATAGGTTGTGAAGAGGAGAGGAAAAGGGATGTGAGGAAGGTATGGGTGGGGATGAAGCAGGTTGTTAAAAAAAACCCATCCCGAACCGGAGCTGAGGGGTTAGGGAACAATGTCCCCTCCCCCCTCAGCCCCGATCCGGGGTGGTTGGCTTGAGAAGGTCAGCATTCTACCCTGTGAAATTAGAGGCTGACCAGAGAAAGTTGTGGGAGAGGTTGTATGAAAAGCGACGAGGTAGGATAGGAATACAGGCTATCTGAAGGAAGGAAGAGAGGCTAAGCTGGGGCCGGACGGGGCGCTGGATCCCGTCAGCACGGCGGCCAGGATGGCAAATCGCCGCACCCCTTACGGGGTAGTCGGTGTGAGGAAGAGCGAAACGCTGGTCCGGTCGCAGAGTCCTCGCGGACTCTTTGGCGCCCTCATTCCCCGCAATTCCCACATGTCCAGGAACCCAGCAGAAGATAATCTCGACATCTGCCCGGCTCGCCAAAACCGTGGCGTCACGGATATCGCGAACCAGGGGATGCGGAGATTCCAATGCCCCGAGAGCACTCAGGGCGCTTTGTGAGTCGCTATAGATCACAATCCGGTCTCCGAACCGGGCACGTCGCGTAATCTCCCGTACCGAGTGGTGTATTGCCACCAGCTCGGCCGTGAAGACAGACGCAGCGCCTGGTAGAGCCCCGCTGACTTCAAACAGAGGGGATACGGCGTCGAAGCCGACCCCCTCTTGGGACTTGGAGCCATCCGTATACACTGGCACGGTTCCAGCGTGACACGATGTGTGCTCCAAAAAGGTCGAACGCAATACTCCCGGCGCAGTACAAGCTTTGGGAGCAGAGGCGTGGCGACAAATAGCCAAATGTGGTACCCTCCAGGGTGGCGTCCTGGGCAGAACCAGGGGCGCCACCGGCCCGAGAGCTATATCTACCTCTCGAAGGAGTTTCCTGGCCCTAAACCCAAAGGGCTTAGGGTATGACTGGCGTCTCTCGGCGGCATAGGCACCATCGAGATCAGCTGCGGATGCAGTGAGAGCTGTTGGCGACTGAGGGAGGCGCCGGGCTCGCGCGTACAGGCGAGTGATGCACTGCACGCGGCGCAGAGCGAGTGGCATCTCCCCAGCATCGACCAACAGGCTCTCAATGGGGGAAGTGCGGAAGGCACCGGTCGCAAGGCGAAGGCCGGTGTGGTGGATCGAATCCACCTTCCGCAATAAACGCTCGGCTGCGGATGCATAAAACTCGCATCCGTAGTCCAGCTTCGAGCGAACAAAGGATCGATAAAAAAGTAAGGCGGTAGCCCTATCAGCGCCCCAAGCGCTGAACGTCACGGAACGGAGAATGTCCATGGCGCGGGTACAAGAGACCCTAAGGCTGCGAATATGAGCCTCCCAGGTGAGGCGTCGGTCGAATACAAGACCAAGGAAACGGTGCGACTCAACCACATCCAGGCGCACCCCATTAAGAAACAAATCTGGGTCGGGGTGAAGCCGTGGATGGCGGCAGAAGTGCACCACCTTAGTCTTGGCCAAAGAAAACCGAAACCTGTGCGCTTCGGCATAGCGAGAGACGCGGTTCAATGCCTGTTGGAGTCGACGCTCCAGAGTTGGCATCTGGGCCGCGCCAAAAGAGATCGAAAGGTCGTCCACGTAGAGCGTAGCGAGAACATCTTCCGGCAGCACCGAGGTGATGCCGTTGATGCTCAGGGCAAAGAGTGTGACACTGAGGACACTTCCCTGCGGGACACCCTGTTCCTGCTCCTTTGGGCCGGAGAGAGCTCCCCCCACCCGTACGCGGAATCGACGATTTCGCAAAAATTCAGATATAAACATTGGTAGGCGTCCCCTCGCCCCCATCGTGTAGAGAGTCTCCATGATACCGTATCGCCATGCGGTATCATAGGCCTTCTCCAGATCGAAAAACACCGTGGCGTAGTGCTGTCTACGAAGGAAAGCCTCGCAGACGGCATTTTCCAGTCGGAGCAGAGCATCCGACGTGGAGTGGAACTTGCGGAAGCCGCACTGTGCGGAAGACAGATGGCCTCCGCTGTCCAGGAAAAAAGCTAATCTAACGTTTACCAATTTCTCCATCAACTTGCACACGCAAGAGGTTAGAGAGATTGGGCGGAAACCGGTCGGAGTAGAGTGATGTCTCCCCGGTTTGCGAAAGGCGAGCACAGTAGCGATTCGCCAGGAGTCTGGGAGAAGACCTTCCACCCAGATCCTGTTGAACAGATCTAACAGAAAGGCCATGCCTCGCTCACCCAGGTGTCGAAGCATGGCGTACGGGACATCGTCCGGACCATGGGCGGTGTCCGCGCACGAAGCGAGAGCGGAACGAAACTCACTCACAGTAAACTTGTCGTTGAAGGGTTCTCCGCCACTGGAGGTAAAGTCCAGCCGGCGGCCTTCCGCGACATCACGACGTGCATTGAATGCTGGCGGAGCAGCATCACGGCTAGAGAATGCGGAAAAAGCGGTCGCTAAGGATTCCGCCACGGACGCGGGGTCTGAGATTGCGGTCCCATTCTGCTGGAGAACGGGAGGGGGGTCCTGCGAGAACTTGCCCCGAATCCTTTTGACTCGCTTCCACACCTCAGCTAAAGGGGTCTTCCCGTTAAGTGAAGACACGTATGCCCGCCAAGAAGAGCGGCGGGCGTGCTTCGAAATATACCGGAACCTAGCCCTAGCCCGACGAAATTCAGCGACAGTGAAATCGTTCGGGCGGCGCTTATAGCGCATGTAGGCATAACGCTTCTGTTTCAGGGCCGTCTCACACTCGGCCGACCACCATGGGAGTGGTCGGCGTG
Source organism: Ceratothoa steindachneri (assembly GCA_963969495.1). NCBI lineage: Eukaryota > Metazoa > Arthropoda > Malacostraca > Isopoda > Cymothoidae > Ceratothoa > Ceratothoa steindachneri. The sequence goes on along the minus strand of OZ018320.1, from coordinate 117,480,689 downwards.
CAAAACGGCCAGACGTCCTAGGAATAGTAGTCAGGCCCACGGCGATGAGGTTGCCGGAGAAGAACTCAACGGCCTCATCTACCGACCTAAACTCCTCGACTGAGATAGAGAATTCAGTCATTTCCTGAAATGCAGGCCACCGCGCCCGCGCCAAGCACCACCGAGGTGGTCTCTCAGGCGGCAGTTGCCCTGAAAATGATATTTGAATGGGAAAGTGATCACTACCATGGAGGTCATCGACCACCCCCCAATCAAAATCAGGCTGTGCATCCGAAGAGCACAAAGATAGGTCAAGGCAAGAAAATGAAGCGGTTCTCGGACAGTGATGCGTAAACTCATCCACGTTTAGGACACCCATCTCAAGCTCTTCGATCAGATCGGCAAGGACTTGTCCCCTGGGATTTATGGAGTAATCTTCCCAGAGAGGATGCCTGCCGTTCAGATCTCCAAGCAAGAGATAGGGCCTCGGCAACCGTGCCACGACGCGGCGGAAGTCCCCCGCGTCGAAGTCAGCTGACGGTGGAATGTACGCAGAAATGATAGTATACCTCCTATCCAGGTGCAACTGCACAGCCACTGCCTGAAAGGAGGTATCTAAAGAGAAAGGAAGAACGGAGACATCATGCCGGGTGTAAACCGCGCATCCCCCAGCCCGGCCATCCCGCGGTGGTGGGGTCGCAAGACCCTTATACCCCGGGAGGGCAGGCAGGGGGCACGCACCTAGCATGGTCTCCTGCAAAAAAATAGCTAACGGGGAACGGGACGAGACGAGCCTCCGCAGCTCCTCCCAGTTGGCCCGGAGTCCACGGCAATTCCATTGAAGGAATATGCCCTCCAAGCCTAGCTCGGAGGAGACGCGGGGGCCCTCCTCGAATTGAAGACCCTCACGGGAATGGCCGTACGCTTCCCGGGGGCAGAACCCCGGGCGCTGTTGGCCGGACAAAGCGCTGAAGGCGCTGTCGCCTTCGAGGACTTATTGGGGGAGGTTGGGCTCGCCATGCGAGTCTTTTCCTCCCTCCGCCTCGAAACCTTAGGCGGGCGTTGCGGCTTCGTAGGCGGGGGGCCCTCTTTTCGAGGAACCACCGTCTCCGAGCCACTCGCTCCACCTCGGGGCGTGGGCGAAGGAGCCGAAGCTCCTTTGTTGCTGTCCTCCTTTCCGGGGGGCAGCTTTAGGAACCCCGGAAGATGGCCTAGCGACCATCTTCAGGGGTGTTGCCTCCTGTGAGTCTAACGACTCGGTGGAGGCGCGTGGCCGTTTCGCCTTACGGGAAACGGTCACGCTGGGGGAAGAGGGGGGAGCCCTGGTTTTAGCCGGGGCAGGGTATGAGCCCTTTTTGCCGCCAGCTTTACCAGGGGAGCGCCCGGGTTGGGTAGAGCCCGCAGAAGGGCTCCGAATGGGCGCGGAAACAACCGTGCTCGTTGGCCTGGATGGGCCGGGAGCAGAGGGTGCCTTCCTAACTATTGAGGCATATGACGTCCCAGGCAGAGCCGGGCGCGCCAGGACCAAGTCCTTTGCCTCGCGGAATGAGAGTCGATCCTGGGCCTGAACGGCCAGGATTTCTTTCTCAAGGAGATATGCACCACATTGCTTCGAAGAAGCAGGGTGCGGCTCTCCGCAATTGACACACTTGGCCACACACGATTTGGACTTATCGTGTGCGACCTTGGAGCAATTTACACAGACTTCGGGTGACCCCGACTTTGCACGTCTACATGAGCGATTCGTATGGCCGAAGCGGTGACAGTAATAGCACCGCCGCGGAAGTGGCACGAATGCCTTCACGCGGTAGCGGTACCAACCGGCACGCACCGACTCAGGGAGCTTGTCACAGTCGAACGTGACGAAGAGTGTAGGGGTGGGTCTCGAGGCCCCTCCCTGTTTTCTCATCACACGTTCGACCTTGACCGCCCCATGGTTGGCCAGCTCTAAGGTGATGTCCTCAATGGAGTTGATGCTCAGGGCAAAGAGTGTGACACTGAGGACACTTCCCTGCGGGACACCCTCTTCCTGCTCCTTTGGGGCAGAGAGGGCGATGAGGTTGCCGGAGAAGAACTCAACGGCCTCATCTACCGACCTAAACTCCTCGACTGAGATAGAGAATTCAGTCATTTCCTGAAATGCAGGCCACCGCGCCCGCGCCAAGCACCACCGAGGTGGTCTCTCAGGCGGCAGTTGCCCTGAAAATGATATTTGAATGGGAAAGTGATCACTACCATGGAGGTCATCGACCACCCCCCAATCAAAATCAGGCTGTGCATCCGAAGAGCACAAAGACAGGTCAAGGCAAGAAAATGAAGCGGTTCTCGGACAGTGATGCAAAAACTCATCCACGTTTAGGACACCCATCTCAAGCTCTTCGATCAGATCGGCAAGGACTTGTCCCCTGGGATTTATGGAGTAATCTTCCCAGAGAGGATGCCTGCCGTTCAGATCTCCAAGCAAGAGATAGGGCCTCGGCAACCGTGCCACGACGCGGCGGAAGTCCCCCGCGTCGAAGTCAGCTGACGGTGGAATGTACGCAGAAATGATAGTATACCTCCTATCCAGGTGCAACTGCACAGCCACTGCCTGAAAGGAGGTATCTAAAGAGAAAGGAAGAACGGAGACATCATGCCGGGTGTAAACCGCGCATCCCCCAGCCCGGCCATCCCGCGGTGGTGGGGTCGCAAGACCCTTATACCCCGGGAGGGCAGGCAGGGGGCACGCACCTAGCATGGTCTCCTGCAAAAAAATAGCTAACGGGGAACGGGAGGAGGCGAGCCTCCGCAGCTCCTCCCAGTTGGCCCGGAGTCTACGGCAATTCCATTGAAGGAATATGCCCTCCAGGCCTAGCTCGGAGGAGACGCGGGGGCCCTCCTCGAATTGAAGACCCTCACGGGAATCACTGTACGCTTCCCGGGGGCAGAACCCCGGGCGCTGTTGGCCGGACAAAGCGCTGGAGGCGCTGTCGCCTTCGAGGACTTATTGGGGGAGGTTGGGCTCGCCATGCGAGTCTTTTCCTCCCTCCGCCTCGAAACCTTAGGCGGGCGCTGCGGCTTTGGAGGCGGGGGGCCCTCTTTTCGAGGAACCACCGTCTCCGAGCCACTCGCTCCACCTCGGGGCGTGGGCGAAGGAGCCGAAGCTCCTTTGTTGCTGTCCTCCTTTCGGGGGACAGCTTTAGGAACCCCTGAAGATGGCCTAGCGACCATCTTCAGGGGTGTTTGCCTCCTGTGAGTCTAATCCTGGCCTGAACGGCCAGGATTTCTTTCTCAAGGAGATATGCACCACATTGCTTCGAAGAAGCAGGGTGCGGCTCTCCGCAATTGACACACTTGGCCACACACGATTTGGACTTATCGTGTGCGACCTTGGAGCAATTAACACAGACTTCGGGGACCCCGATTTTGCACGTCTACATGAGCGATTCGTATGGCCGAAGCGGTGACGGTAATAGCACCGCCGCGGCAGTGGCACGAATGCCTTCACGCGGTAGCGGTACCAACCGGCACGCACCGACTCAGGGAGCTTGTCACTGTCGAACGTGACGAAGAGTGTAGGGGTGGGTCTCGAAGCCCCTCCCTGTTTTCTCATCACACGTTCGACCTTGACCGCCCCATGGTCGGCCAGCTCTAGGGTGATGTCCTCAATGGAGTCGTCAACGAGTTCCCTCGCATAAACTACTCCTTTTACAAAGCTCATGGTAGAGTGCGGCGTCACACTCACCGGGGTGCCATGAAGTGTCCGAAGAGCACTTATCTTGGCCGCCTCAGCGGGATTCGCCGCATTCGCCAGAAGGCTGCCCTCCGAGAAACGGGTCACCTTCGGCTCTCTACCAATTGAACTAGCTAATCCTCTCCTCTGATGGATCATGTTGCCCTTGGACAACATGGTGCCATCAGTGGAGCGAATAACGAGGAAGCGTTTGAAGCCAGCGGGCTCGAAAACGCCAGGTAACCTCTGAATCAGGGGCCCCGATGTCATCGAGGCTCCGGCCTGTGCACTTTTGGTGTTAGTCTTGGTCAGGGGCTCCGCACACGAGGGGGTAGAGGGGCCGGATGTGCCGATCTTGGCTTGGTCGCCTACCAAAGTGGCAGCAGACCCATCCGTCCCCGCAGCACCCGCGGATGGAGAGGAGCCCCGAGTCTTTTTCTTTTTTGGAGAGGAGGGCGGGGAATGAACCCGCTTTTCACCTCCGCCGGCAGAAGCCCCCAGGCCAGATGGACCGGCCTCATCCAGGTCCCTCTCTGAAATGGAGAAGGTCCTGGTTGTCGTTGGGGCACCTGTCGGAGGAGATCCCTCCCCTCGTTTTACTGCCTCGGAGCCCTCAGCCATTTGAGGAGGACCTTGCATAGGGTCGGATTCAGGTTCGGTGCTTGGCGCCGAGCCCGAATTCCCCCCCATGGAAGGCCCTACCATCTGAGGCTGGGTCTCCTCAAGGACCATGTTTATCACAGGAGGGGCCTCCAGTTGGCCATCCCCTCCCAGGACATCGCAGGTCCCCTTGGCAGTGTCGCCAGTCTTGTGTGGGGAGGCGCAGGCCTTGACCCCAGCAAGGTTTAAAATTCTTGCCAGCAGGTCTTTTGAGGGAAGCGACCGAAGGGGCCTGGCTTCCCTCTCCCCCCTAAGGGGGTTTGCCCTACCGAGCCGCTTGCACGAGGGGCGGGCGGCAATGGGCTGCCTGCTGGCTTTCTTGGCAGTCCCCTTGGAAAGAAAAGAGGGGACTGCCGCTGGGAAAAGGGAGGTGCCCGAAAGCACCTCCAGAGAAGGGGGTGAGGGGGAGTCCCCTGCACCCGTAGGCGAAGGAGAGGAGTAAGCCTCCTCTCCGGTTAGAGAAATATGGAGGGTCCCCTGTGCAAGCACAGGGGGAGGGACCTCCATTTTTTTGCTGGAGCTGCCCGAGGGCGGCTCCGTCGATGGAACAGGGGAAGTTGAGGGTTGTTTTTTTTTGTTTTTTTATCATCATTGGGCATGGTGACCCTTTTTTAAACACGGGATGCAATCGCGCACACCTCTCGCAGTAGCCCGCACTGCGAGAGGTGCTTACAAGCCCGGCAGAGCCAGGCGCCGCCATTTAAGACCACCCCTCCCGCCTGGTGGCCTGGCAGTCAATCGGCATGGCGGCTCCACCTTAGACACGGCGTAAAAATTAATAGATTGTGAAGAGGAGAGGAAAAGGGATGTGAGGAAGGTATGGGTGTGGATGAAGCAGGTAGTTAAAAACCAGCCACCCCAGACCGGAGCTCAGGGGTTAGGGAACATTGTCCCCCACCCCCTCAGCCCCGATGCGGGACGGTTGGCTGAAAGGAAGGTCAGCATCTACCCTGTGAAATTAGAGGCTGACCAGAGAAAGTTGTGGGAGAGGTTGTGTGAAAAGAGAGGAAACAAGTGTTTTGAAGGAAGGAAGAGAGGCTAAGCTGGGGCCGGACGGGGTGCTGAGTCCCGTTAGCACGGCGGCCAAGATGGCAAATCGCCGCGCCCCTTACGGGGGGTACTGAAGTGAGAAGGAAAAAAGGATGTGAGGAAGGTATGGGTGGGGATCAAGCAGGTTGTTAAAAACCCACCATCCCAAACCGGAGCTCAGGGGTTAAGGAACATTGTCCCCTCCCTACTCAGCCTTGATCCAGGATAGTTGGCTGAGAAGAAGGTCAGCGTCTACGCTGAGAAAATAGAGGCAGACCAGAGAAAGTTGCAGGAGAGGTTGTATGGGAAGTGCGGAAGTAGGGGAGAAATACAGGCTGTCTGAAAGAAGGAGATGAGTCTAAGCTGGGGCTGGACGAGGCGCTGAGTCCCATCAGCATGGCGGCCAGGAAGGCAAATCTCCACGCCTCTTACAGGGAAATAAATAAGAATTGAAACTAAATCTGTTAACCCAATGGCTACCAATTCGTCAACTTGTGCAGGCTGCTCCTATACTTTTAATGGTTATTTTAATTTTTTTAAAATACTTTTGGGGATTTGGCCCAAGAAAACAGTTTCTAAATTAAAACAAACCTCATTTTTTAAGAGAAATCATATATGAATTATCCATAAAATAGAGGCCAGTCACTTTCCAATATTTTAATCAAATTTATTCATAACAACCGAACTAGTTTTGGTAAATTATAATTGATGCCATTTTTAACTGAGTAATGAAAATGCAACCTGAATTCATTACACCAATCATTAAAATTCAAAGTAGAATAGGAATAGTCCAAGTCTTTCTCGTTTCTGAACGTAAAAATCCACTGTTTAAATAATCAGATACAGTGCTCAGTCTAGCGAAAACCTACAAATTCAAATTCTTACATACATTTCTTCTCATTACATGACAAATCTGTTAAGATATCTGTTCTTTCTTCCCTTTTCCTCCGAGCCTACAGAACAGATGACCCAATCTTCCTTCAGGATGAAGTTAACCACCTTATCTGCAATTTCATCAAACTAAAATACCCAATTTACTTCATAAACAGATGCCATTCAAAAGCACGAAAAAACTTCTATTTCATCTCCATACCACGAAGGGACATATTTAAAAAATATATTAGTTTCCAATATGGTCTAGCCTTAGCCCCTTTAAAATCATATATGAATGGAAATGACATAAATATTACATTTAAATATTCAAATACCATACAAAAATCCTTGACTAAACTATGTCTCATCAATCAAGATGCTGGTGTATACATCATACCATACCATAATTGCAATTTGTCATACATCAGAGAGTCAGGACACTTTAATAAGAGGATAAAAGAGCATCAAGCAGATATAAGAAGAGGTGCAATTTCTTCAAGTCTCTTTACGCACATGCAAAATTACGACCATAGAATCAATTTCCTCTAAGCAGAGATTATTTATAAATGAAACAATTAAATTGAGAGGAGAATTGCAGAATCTATCATCATTAACAAAGTTGATAATTTCAAATCATCTGAAGGGCAATACAAATTCAACAAATATATCTTGAATAGTCGCCAATCATATTTATAAACCCCAAGGAACAATTGTTCTCAGAGATTAGTAACTTCCCCTGAATCCACCCAAATATTTGTTTTTCAATTTATTTCCTCTGTTTTCATTTTATATAATATTTTGTTCACCTTTGCTTTTTCATTACTCAGTTGAAAATGACATCAATTATAATTTATCAAAACTAGTTATAAATAAATTTGATTTAAATATTGTGGTTTACTATTATTTTCTAATTGATATATATCATGCTAATGTGATATCTTCTAATTTAAGTGTATATATATATATATATATATATATATATATATATATATATATATATATATATATATATATATTGTGCTTGACCCCATGAGTCAAAGCTAAATATATATTATATATAGAAATTCTTGTTTGGTATACTATGTATATTTAAGTTCAGGAACATAGTGAACAGTGTTACTATAAAAGAGGGGAATACATGTGTTGTATGTGGATTATGTGAGTGCATTGTTGATTTAGAGAGGATATGCAGGCTCGAAGAGCTAGTTTCTGATCTTAGGAGGGAGATAAGTGTGAGGCCTAGGTCTGGAAACAAGGTAGATAGTAGGACAGGCCAAGTAGATGTGTCAGATATAGGTAAGGGTAGTTCTAGAACATGTGAGATTAGCCCACTTGTATTAGCTACATAAAATGTCTAGAATATTGTCCGTATTTTATGCTTATAATGCTGACTATCTTCCAAGAATATGAGCAATTAAACTCCTTCAGTGAATAATTGAATCTGTAAAGTTCATATTTGGTAAGTTTACCTCTGTTTATGACTGTATTCTAAGAATTTATCATACCCTTTAATTATATAAACACCAATACATTAATTAACAAATTCATTTTAGAGGCAGCTGCTTTGAACAGTAATACAAACAGTATCAGCAGAGCCACAGCCTCTGACCAAGGTTTCAAAAGAATTTTTAAGTTCTTTGTAATATTAAAATATCCCTCCCCACCCCATCTCTTTCTACAACAATATCCTACAATCAGAAATTTGCAGCAAAATCACTCTACTTTGGGGTTTCATGCAGCTAGGAGATAGGAATGGCCCCAGAACTGGTGAGAAACTTGCGTCACTCACCTGCATATTATCAGATTTGGATGGGGGCCAGGATATAATGGGGGAAGACTCCGAATCTCCTGGGGGGTTTGAGTGCTCTGGGTTAATGTCAGGGGTTGGAGACCTAGATTTTGCTGAGGATGACTCTGAACTCTTGTGAGAGCTCAAAACCTTTATCTCACTTGAAGATGTCAAGTTCTCAATGGATTTTATTAGGGAGGACTTAGAACTCTTAGGAGGACTCTGGAACTTTATCTCCTTTGGAACCGTCAAGTTCTCAGAGTCATCTAGAGTTGAATGAGTCAGAGAGTCAGCAGTAGAAGAGCGCTGCATTCTTCTTTTTTGATTAAGAGGAAGTTGGCCTCCAGTCCACCAGAATGGGGGGAAAATCCCTGGCCATAAGCCCCAAGAGGAGAGAAGAACAGGGAGGTCAGGGACGTTATTCTGCAAACCCTGTGAAGCTAAGACCCCATTTAAGGGCTGTACAGGGGTTTCTGGTTGTTGCAAACAGGGCTGTGTCACTGGAGCAAAAGGTGGTTTTGAGATAGAAGTAGAACTCGAGTCGGAACTAGAGCCAGAATCAGAGCTATTGCAAGTTACTGGCTCCATGGCTCATTATCATGGCCATTTATGATTAAGTATCATCAAGGATATCATGTAAATTTATATTTTTCATTAAATATGATTGAGATTTTTTAAATTATGCTAAATTTAAATTTTCATTTATTTGCTATAGATTCTCCATATGCCAAATACAATTTATTTAAACAAGTAATATACCTAGAAAAAAATATGTAGTTTATACTAATTTATCATAAAAAGTTAAGAATAGCTCATAAGATTATAACTTTTAATAATTAAGTTCTATATTCTCTACATAGTAAAGTAGAAATATGTTACCAAGTATAGCAGCAATTAGATTTTTCCAATTTCTTTGATCATTGAAAAAATAAAATCTGAGTAATTTAAGACTTTTATAAGATATTCATTATTTTTTGCCACAGGATTTAGTATATTATTATATGAGGGTAAATAAAAAGATTCCCAGAAAACTTCCATAACATATGCAACCTTTAAAATTTTATTTTAAGAAATAGCACAATTAATTATTTGCCCTTATATCCTCCATTATGTGTATAGACCTCTGAGGGTGGTGCTTTCATCACTCACCCTCCCCTGTATTTTTCTGCGAGTTTTCCTTTACATCACAGTCAAACCTCATATTTACTATCATCTAAAGGCACAAATCAGGTCCCCTTAAAATGTTAAATTTGGGAAATGGAATAAAAATTAAGTTGGAAAGGGAAAGGTTGGGCCTTTATTTAGCAGAACTCCTTCCAAATAGTTGTGTGTGAGTTTTACATCCATTGATGAAATTGATTAAAATTAATGACACTGACTTTCTTAGCTGAGTCTATCTTCTTTGAATCTACTGGTCAAGGTGATCTCAAACCAGTGTTTATTTTGAATTTCACTTGTTGGATTATACTGATGAATCCAAGTCTTGTCTCCAGTAATGAATCAATCAAAAGAATCCTCCTCATTCACTTCAATATGTATTAAAAGATCTAGAGAAAGTTCACCTATTTGACGCAGCTTATCAGATTGCATTGACTTTGGAACCCAACATGGAAAAAGTATGTTCAGACTAAGCAGACTATTCAAAATAAAAAATACCAAACCATGTGGCACTCCCAAGATTTTTAGCTATTGCTTCAATGGGAATCCCGCGACCGTCTTTTCCATGATGCAATACCAGAAACAGTTTCTCATTTGTTGAAAGCCATCATCTTTCCCTTGTGGGTTGGCTCAGTTTGTTTATAATTTTAGCATTCACATTTGGCAGGTGGCAATGAAGACAGCCACCAAAGTACACAAAAAAGCCCATCTTCAGTTCAATTAAAAAAAATGAAAACAACACTATTAACAAAATCAATAACTAAAAAGCAAGGACAATTCAAATAATGTGAATCATGTTAGATTTAGTAGGATAATTATTATTTATGTTATTAATTTGATAGGCCAATCTAATTGTTCCTTTTCTTTCCATTTTAGCTAATAGATCAAACCATGGTCAACATCTCTTGTTAAGATCATATTTCATTTATACCTGGCTTTGCATTAAAATTGAAATAATATGAATCTTGTGATTTCAAAAATAAATAGTACCTTCTTGGTATAGATAGCAATGTCTTCTATGTTATCTTTATTCCTTGTGACTCCTCTAAGTTTACACTATAGCATTCACCCCTTTGTTGAGAACTAAATGATTTGAGTGAGATTGTTAGCCCTCTATTTCACATTAATTTTTAACTCATTAGGCCAGAACTCAATGTGAACTTATAACCTCTAGACTTTGGTGAGGATACAGATGACCATGAAAAGAACACAGAAGGAGCACATGAATGCCAAAGAGGCTTTGGGAAATGTAAAGGAACAAAGGGATAGGGGAGACTACTGTGTGGGCTTTTTATTATTTGAGACTGAATTAGGTGCTGGGGAAGGGAGGATGAACCAAGCCTTCCAGAATGAGATGCAGACTGAAAATCTATCTCGTTATGCTGTGTCCCCTTATTAGTCAAGAGATGTCCAAATCCTTCAGGCACAAGTTGAATTATTTGCCACAAATATCATTTCTTTGCAGAAAAACAAAAAAAATATTCACACTTGATTTTATTAATTATTAGTCACTTTTGCTACATCTAAAATCCTATAATAGGTAATATCTTATATTCTGGCCATGGAAAAATAATATTCAAAAACTTGGATAATTCAACCTACCTCACCTGTGTGAGTTCTTTCATGAACAATTAGACGACATTGCTTTCCAAACAGTTTATTACAATCAGGATATGAACAAAGATAAGTCTTAATATCATTGGGGTTCTTGGGAGAAAACCTACTCTTTGGTTTTAACAAGATATCAATATCCTTATAAGAATCTAAATCTTTATTATTCAATGTGGTATAATTTTCTTTGCAATTTATATTTTCCAGCTGAATATATAATGGTTTCAGTAATTTTGCATATTCAAAATAATTTTTACATTCCATTTCTTAAAACTAATTTTGAATATTTACATGAACTGCATTTAATCTGAAAGTATGAGGTATAAATGAAATATTTACAAATTTTTTGTCATAAAGGTAAGCATATAACTGAGATATATCACATTTTCAAATTAGACTAAAATCCAATTCTCAGAGCAGTCAGGTAATTAGAAAAATAAAGGAGGAAAATTTCAGAGTAAAATTATATATTTTATGGTAAACAAATAAGAAGTCAAACAAATATTGGACCAAAATGGATGAGACAGTTGGGTAGAATGGACATTTTTATTGACAATAAACTCAACATAAATATTCAAAGGGTCATTTCAATTGAGAAACGCAATTTTTTTTTATGGTTAACCGACTCCCATTGATACATATGCATCTCAGTCAAACCTCTCATTATCAAGTAGGAAAAAAGGAGAATAAGAAATTGATCAGGGCTTTACAACCAATTTGCACTCATTTGTTTCTTTTCATTTTTCAGCTGGGACTTTCAGTTAAATGTCTAAGCTGAACTATGAGTATCTATCACGACTAACCAAACCTAATGAAGTATAATTTTGCTGTAATTAGAAGCAGTATTCCCACTCAGGTAAGCCATAGCCAATAGAAAGATGAGACCAGAAAAATATGGGAAGAAAACACGACTCAATTACATCAAAAGGAAAAGATGAGAAGAAAAATTGTGCTGAGAGCTACAGTACTCGACAAAAGTTTAGGCCGGGTGAGCGGGGGTGGACTAAACTTATAACTAAAAAAGAATGGTATAGATGAGGGTGATTTAATTTAGTCAGAAGTTTGGGCCAGTTGCATGACATCACTACATCCATCAGTTTCCCGCTCAGTGTCAGCTTGGGTATGGTAGTGATGTGGTGGAGCGAATGTGAGTGTGTGTAAAAGGGCCATTCTCCCACCCCTTTTCTCAGTACCCTCTCCCTCCTTCTGTAAGAATGTGTGTGTGTGTGTGTGTGTGTGTGTGTGAATGGGAATGGGTTTGTTTTGTTTTTTGTTTATTTTATGTATAAAAATGATTACCATGTTTTTTTTCTTTCTTTCCATGCGCCATATTCTGGAAAGATAGGACTTAGTTTCATATATCCTTATATTACAAACAAAGCGTTATATTCTGGAAAGCTATATATTATTGTTAATAAATAAAGGCCAATAGTATAGCTTAATGAAGGAGGGCTTATAATAGCCACGCAAGCGTGATATGGTTATTTATCTTCCATCAAGCGCAGAGGCGCCACACTTGTTGTAAGTCCTAGGCATTTTGCTCGCTCGAGTGGCAGGTGGCTGGACATCCTCCCCATCCTCTTTGTACCAAGTGAGGCCTTGTTTGTTATTTATATATTGACTGTTGTAGCCAGGATTTTTTTGGTTGTTTGATTTTTTATGTTTCTTAGGATCGATTAATAGTATTCATATATATAGGATTTTCTTTTTGTATTTTTTTTTGGTGAAAAGTAAGGAGATCTCCAATATAATTGCCCCTGTCTATTGTAGATATTTTGTGCATATTTACCCATATTTTTTGGTAAATATTGTATTTTTTTGTTAGTAAAGGACTGGACATACAATCCGTTTCATTCTTCTTCGATTTCTCACGTCCGGATTAGTGTAGGGAGCGGGTTGGATCGATTGGGGTTAGTCTAAATTTTTTGGCCCGCTACAGTGAGAGGACTGTGCTGTTGTGTTCTCCTGACCGACGCCATTTTGTGACTGGGTTTTTTGTAGTTTGGGAGTGTTTGTGGCCTTATTATGGGAAAAGCAAGGCAGTTATCGTCTGAAACTATTGCCCAGATTATCGCTCTCAAGGAGGCTGGTAAGCAAACTAAGGAAATAGCTGACCAACTTAAAATAAGTGATCATGTTGTGAGGCGTTACGTTGCTAGGTAGAGGAAGGGAGGGAGGGTGCGATGCCAAACCAAACCAGAAAGAGCGGTCTGGTAAGCCTCATAAGACCTCTAGGCATGTTGATAATGTTGTTAAGAGAGACCTAGAGAAGTGTCCTTGTATTTCAGCCCGTAAAATTAAGGAAAATAATAGTGGTCTGTTCAGTGAGGTGTCTGTGCGCACCGTTAGTCAACGTGTTCATGAGCTTGGTTACACAAGCCACCACCCCATCAAGAAACCGATTCTCACCTGTGAGCAGAAGGCTCATAGGGTCGCTTATACTCTGAAATATCTTCAGTGAGATGATGCTGACTGGCTTGATGTGCTTTGGTCTGATGAAGCAACATTCACAGTGACTGAGGGGAGGGGTGATAAAGTGTATTTGAAGTGTGGCAGTGACCCCCTTGACCCATGCTACCTTTGTGGAACCATGAAACACCCCAGTTCATTAATGGTATGGGGTTGTTTCTCAAGCAGGGGCTTGGGGAAGCTTGTTGTGTTGCCTGCCAACATTAAAGTCAACTAGTACATTTATTATGAGCTGCTAAATGAACATCTGGAGGAGTGCTTTGAGTTAACAGGCGCAAGCATGTTCCAACAGAATGGTGCCCCCTGCCACATCTATTATAAACTGACTTAAAGAATGTGAGATTAAGTTCACTGAGGATTGGCCTGGTAACAGTCCAGATTTAAACCCAATTGAGAACCTTTGGCAGGTGGTTAAACACTGGTTACAAGGGAAGGATGTCAGCACTCTCCCCAAGCTGGAGAAGGAAATTAAGGCTTGTTGGGATGCTATACCTACCCTGAAGCTACATGATCTTGCTATGTCCATGCCACAACGCCTGAGGGATGTCAAGAAATGCAAAGGATGCCCAACAAAGTATTAAGGGCAACATTAATATTTTTTTATGACACTTTTATCCTGCTGCAACTTGTCTGACACGCACCCAGCCTAAACTTTTGTTGAGCACTGTAATGCTAATGCTCTGAGTCAATGTAGGAAGAAAAAGAAGAATGTGACAATGGAGGATGGAATACAGAGGGCACTCTGGAATGAACGGATTATGGGTTGGAAGGAGATCATGGGGACATAAGGTGATTGTGGGTTAGCCTGGTATTGTGATGAGTGTGAGCCACTCTTTCCATTTTTCTATTGCAATTTTTATAATTTTGCTTTAGTCTATCTTTCCCCCTTTCCTTTGTCAAGTATGAATGGGGGGGCTCAAGGAAAAATTATTTTATTTTTGAGAGTGGTTTGGAAATATATTTATATCAGTTAATTTTTCTAATATTTTCACTTTTATCAAAAAATAATTTTATTATAGCAAGTACTTCCTTGATCACTTATCAAAATAGAATCTCGAAAATTAATAGAATCAAAAGATTTTTTCCCAATCTAGATCTATCATCTGGATGCATTGTAATTTGATTACTAATTTCCTCTTGGCAAATATTAATAACTAACAATCTAGATCTATCATCTGGATGCATTGTAATTTGATTACTAATTTCAAAATTTCCTCTTCACAAATACAATGGATCATAAAATTATTCTCTAATTTCAGGTTTATTAGAATTTGATGGAATGAGTCACAGAAATATTGCAAAACAATTTTAAGTAAGTGTGCAAACTCTCACCAGGCTTGTGAAGGCCTACCAAAAAAAATGTCCATTTTGTCAGAAACTTATACAAGAAGTGACCAAAAGCTAAAGAACAACTGAGAAAACAGACATAATTTTCTTGCCAAACCCAACTAGCATGTTCAAACACACTAATAGAAATTGCATCATTAACACCCTGGAAGAAAGCCACTGTAAGAAACTTCTTAAAGTCTATTGAAGAAGAAAGGTATAAAACGGGTTATGCAGCACAATACTTGGATAAAGGAACATCAGACAAATGTAATTTCCACTAATGAATCACAGTTTTAAATCATAACATCTAAGATCACTCAATGATGTGATCATATATTAACCAACACATTACTAAAATCCAACTTATCCAAACCATAACAGATTTTAAAAAGCTCATTCATATCTCTCCTCACACATCTTCTTTCAAATGGAAACATATTTAGTACGCTCAGTCTATTTTCATATTCAAGGTGCTTCAGGGAAGGTATTATTTTTGTTGCCCACCTTTGTACTGACTCTAGCAGGTTGATGTCATGTTGAAAATGTGGTAACCATGCTTGTATACAATACTCTAAATGTGGCCTAACATATGAGTTTAGAGTTTAAGGATAACCTCTTTAGTCTTGCAGCTAACATTCCTCTTAATGTATCCTAGCACCCTATTTGCTCTATATTTTGCCTCAATACATTGCTTTGAAAACTTCAGTGACCTATCTACTACTACGCCTAAGTCCTTCTCATCCTCAACTGAATTCAGCCAATGCCCATCCATTTCATAGCTAAACTCCCTATTATCCCTTCCCATGTTAAGAACTTTTAATTTTTTAAGGTTAAAAGTCATCTGCCACTTCTGAGCGCAAGCTAATAACTTATTTAAGTTACTCTGCACTTTTAAGCTACCCTCAACCTTTTTGACTACAGTTGCCAATTTAGTATCATTAGCCAAAATTGACACTTTGCTATTTACAGCCTCCCCAAGATCTTTTATATAAACTATAAATAATAAAGGGCCTAGAATGGATCTCTGAGGTAGGCCACTGATAACATCCCTCCACTGTGACCTCACCCAATTCAGCACAACTCTGTTTCCTGTCTTTCAGCCATTCAGTTATCTAATTCAAAACTTTACCACATATCTCATGCATTTCTAATTTATGAACTAGTCTCCTATGTGGAACCTTATCAAAAGCCTCCCTACCCAGCAGTTCATTCATCCTTTCTGTCATTCTCTCTCTTTCCCTTTCATACCCATTGCATTCCACCACCACATGTTCAACTGTTTCAATTTCCCTGCAAATTTTACACTCATCTCCCCAATGATTCCATCTATATGCTCTTCCATTTGTCTCTTAGTGAGCCAGTTCTCGTCTTAAACAGCAGCTGGCTCCCTAAACTGCCATCATAGAATTCCTCTACTTCTGATTTTCTTTTATTTCTATACATCCACAAGGTCCTCTTTCCTCTAATCCCTTCTATCTATTCTCTGTGCGCCAATTTTATTCTTCTCTCTAATTGCCACCCGTTGCTTAGGTCTTAATCATTTCTCATAATTCATACCTATTCACTATTCTCTCAATTTCTTTCTTCCATTTTGTTCTAAAATTCATTCTATGAACCTATTCCACCCAGCTTGTGCCATTTATACTTTCCACATACTCTAAATACTGCATTTTCATCTTAGCAACACTCTTGTATCTGTCCATCCCATCTCTCCTCTTAATGCTTCCACCCCTACATATCCATTTGCACCTAGACACATCCTTGCCACCTTGTTCTGGATTTTCTCCATCCTATCTAACTCCCTTTTATTGACTTTACATGTCTCGTACCCATATACACTTTGTGGAACACCTATCCTCTTTCAGAGGTCTATTACCATTCTAATTACATTGGCCTGATTATTCATGACCCCCCTTAGCATCCCAATCATTCTTAACATCTCTAGTTCCTTTCTTCTCTTGTGTTTATCAAAAACATCCATTTTATTCCACACACTAATAACTAAATACTTGCATTCATCTACCACTTCCAGTACCTCGTTGCCTAAAACCCATCCCTCATTCACACCTTTACCAAAGATCATTATCTTACATTTACTCCCACTGAATTTCACCTTCCATTCATTCCCATAGTCTGCTGCTACATCTAACATTCCTTGCAAGCCCTCTCCATATCCACTCATAATCATTATATCATCCACAAATCCCAAGCCATTTATTTTTCTGTCCCCTAACTGCACACCTGATCTTGCACATTTGTCTTTTTAGCACTTCTTCTATAAATAAACTGAATAGCTGTGGAGAAGGTGTGGATCTGTCTCATATATACATTCAATATCCATCCTGTATCTACCCCTTTCAAATTCAGTTTTACTTTATTCCCTCTATATAAACTTTTTATCACATTCAGAATCTTTTCATTCAAGCTTTCCATCATTTAATCTCATCCATAACTTTTTTCCCTGTTCACAGCATCTTTTTTCTTTTTCTGCATAAATCGATTATTTCCATTTTGCTCATCTCCTAAAGTACCCTCTCTGTCATCCCACTCTTGCAGCTTAGCAATTATTTTCCTAAAAACTTTCTATACTACACTGACAATTGCCACTGGCCGGTAGTTCCCCACATCCATTCTATCTTTCTCCCATCTTTTATATATAATATTTACCCTGCTCTTCATCCATTCCTCTGGCACCCAGGCATTCCTTAGCATATCATTAAATAGATCTTTCAGGACCATCTTCATTCTCTCTCCTCCATGATTTATGAATTCCCCTATCATCAGATCTTCATCCATTGCCTTCCTATTTTTTCTTTTTCTTACAGCTTTCTCTATATCCACATCAGTGAGCTCCACCCCATTATTTCACCAAACAGTTTCTTCATCCTCATCCACACCTCTCTGTATATTTTCTTGGAATATTCTCTTCCAGTATTCCTCTATTAAGGGACTTATATCCTTTGCCCTTCTTATCTCCCTATCCCCTCTTTAATAAGACTTGGCTACTTGTATCTTCATCCTTTAGTTGGTAGTTGGCTCCTAATGTACTTCCATTGCTCTTTCTCTCTTTTCCCTGCTTTCAGTTTCTTCCAACCCTCAACCAGATTGTCTTCCTCCTTGCATTTCACTATCCTTATTAACTTGGTTACCTTCTTCATCTCTTCTTCTAAGTTCTCTTGGTCTTCAATATTATTCTCAGTTATAGGTAGTTTTTTGTAGCCTCCTCTTTCTCCACTTCAAATCCTTTCTCTTTCTGATTTCTCTTCCTATGCCCTCATGTTCTATTCTTTCTCTTTTCTCCATTTCTGATGTACTTTACTCCAACTTCCTTTTTTGCAATGTTTAATATGCACCCTTGTAACTTTGAATAATCCTCTTGCACATTACCATTTCTTCTCAAGTCTCTTATCTTATTTTCTATACTTTCCTTGTACTTCTCCGAATTAGCCTTTTTCCTTTTCCAAACTGCTCTACTAGGGCCAGCTGTTTCTTCATATTCTCCATTCCATCTGATTTTTACCATCATAACATTATGGTCTGATTTGAAATATGTCTTTATTATCATCTACCTCCATTTGCTCACACTTGTCCCATGCCATATCATTCACCACCATAAAATCTATTGCGCTCTTCCTTCTTTCCTGTCTCCAGGTAGGTTCTCTTACCTGGTGGGCTTCCCACCCCCACGTATCAGATGAAGGAGAGCAGCGGGAAACCACACTCTGTTGATGCCCAAGTAAACAAACAGTTTCATGCATATTGAGAACTACTAATAAAAATTGGCTGGATAGTGCATCATAAGCAGTAACAATGCAATTGTCCAATGGTCACACAAATTCAGTTACTCAAACATAATGAAAGAGCACATCACCAAGATGAATAGCAAGGCCACTCTTAAATGCCCAAATATTTTTACAACCAACAAGCTCAGCAGGCAATGCATTCCATAGGTCAACGCATCTCAAGCCAAAGAATCTTTTCCGATCTCCAGCTGTGTTCTAGAGTGAGCAATTTTGAAATCATGACCCCTTGTGCTACACAATAAGGGATAAGGAAAAAAATAATCCTGAGAAATTGACAATTGACCATACAACTCGTTATTCATCCAACTTGTTCAAGTAAAATTCAACTCGTCATTCGTATGCTTGCCTCGTGATTCGGACAGTGTTCCCTTGTTACTGGCCGCACCACAAGGTCGCTTCAGCTCAGTCTCGTGCTGGCTTTCATACGCTACGCATCATCCACGCAAGCTTCGTGAAACTTTGTACTATTTTAATGTTAGTTTTCGTTATTTTTATTAAAAATAGTGCAGCCATGGGCCCGAAAAAGATTAGTGATTCAACCAAGCCTAAAAGGAAAGCAGTGAGAATGACAATTGAATTGAAAAAAGAACTCATGGCAAAGTTTGAAAGTGGAACTTGTGTCTCTGACCTGGCAACTCAGTATGGCATGACAAAATCAACCATATCATCTATACTGAAAAATAAAGACAGTTAAATTTTTATTTATTTCATATACAGTACTGTATATTTATTGTTTTCATAGTTTTTATGTATTTTATGCTTAAAATATTATTACAAAGGTTTAAATAAGCAATCATCTATGAGTCTGGAATGGATTAATCCAATTTACATTATATCTTATGTGAAAAAATAAATTGCCATTCAAACTGCCTCCTGGAACAGATTGTGTATGAATAGCGAGGTTCCACTGTATTTTATAATATCATGTCTGAGTAATCTCCCCTCGACTGAGTACAAGTTCAGGGTTTCTAAGCGCTGAGAGTAATCCAAGCCCTCCAGCCCACAAATTTCTCTTGCCCATCTTCTTTGTACTGACTCCAATTGTCTAACATCCCCTACATAGCCTAAACTCTGAATGGAAGATACATATTCCAGTAGAGTATGTACATACATGTGCGGTGAAAATGGGAAGCATGAAAGAAACATCAGGATTCACAGTAGATCTTAGAATACTGGTTGCAACCTTTCCTGCCTTGTGTACTATATTGGATACATGTTGATAAAATTTAAGTTTATTATCAATACACATACCCAAGTCCATAGATGAGTCTTAAGTGGAATTGGTACATTGTTGATATAACAACAAACATCCTGACCAAACCCAGACCAAAAAGTATTATTTCTGGCAAACCTTAAGGCAATGCACTTGGATGGATTTAGTGCAAGTCCCCAAGACTCGGATATCTGGAAGAGAGTATTTATGGCCCTTTGACAATTTCTCACTGCAGTCAGCACATCATCTTCAGAATCTACCTCAATACTAACATACAACTTTAGAGCATCAGAAATTATGTTAGAATTGACAAAATTGATATACAATAAAGAGTATAGGGCCCAAAACAGACCCCTGAGGGACACCACTGGTCACCTGCTTGGTTGAGCTCTTAGCATGTACCACCACCACATTCATCACATGACCGATAAGGAAGTATTTAATCCAAAGCAAAACTTTACCTGTAATCCCCAGTGTTACCAATTTGTTCAACAGAATGTCACGATTCACCACATAAAAAGCTTTGGTATAATCAAAGAAAATCAAGTCAACAGCCTTTCCATCATCCAATGCCAAGGTAACGTCATTGTAACTGAGCAATAATTGG
Source organism: Ceratothoa steindachneri (assembly GCA_963969495.1). Taxonomy (NCBI): domain Eukaryota; kingdom Metazoa; phylum Arthropoda; class Malacostraca; order Isopoda; family Cymothoidae; genus Ceratothoa; species Ceratothoa steindachneri. Next base: position 117,460,457 of record OZ018320.1, on the reverse strand, counting down.
TCTTCTGTAGATCTTCCAGGCTGAAATCCATACTGGTCATGAGATAAATTATTATCCTGAACGTAGTCATATAAGCTCACCAGTCAAAAAATTAGTCACTTGTAACCATAGTGCAGTTAATAGTGTGGCATTCTACATCATGTTTGAATAGTTACAGAGATTTGATGCAGCATGGACTCTACAAGCTTATGAATGTAAGGACCATCAATATTCATCCATTTACGCTCTAACAAATTGCGTAGTTCAGTCAAATTGCGTTGATGCTGTCCAAGATGTTTGGCCCATCGTTCAAAGTGGTCTCACAGATTTTTTATTGTGTTCAAATCTGGGGACTTTGCCAGTCAATCCAGATATAACAATGATCTTGAATGTTCATCATGCCATTCAGCTACAGTTTTGGCCCAGTGAGCACGGCAGTTGTCATCCTGGAAGAGAGGTGGAGAATTGTTCCATTTGTCGCTAAGATGTAGAGCAAATGGCAGAACCTGATTGTCCAGGAGTTCAATAAAAGAATGCTGGTTCAAATTTGCAGTCACAACCAAAGAACCCATTTCACTATAACTGAAACAGCCCTAACATCACAGAGCCTTCTCCAGTTTGGACCACACCTTGCACGTTCTTCTTTAAAAGCTCCATGAGGTTCTTGGTTGACATGTTGGCAAGCATCATTCATAAACAGACAAAATTTTGATTTGTCAGACCATATAACAATTGTCCACTGTTTGTGTGCCTTCACCCACTTCAACTTGGCAATTTTGTGTGCAGCTGTTAGTAAGGGCATCTTACGAGCAACTCTGCTCCATATGTTCATGCCATAGAGCTCCCTGCGTAATATTCTTTCTGAAATGGGTGGTGAAGGACCAGAATTGACGTTTTGCCATTCCTAGAAGTCATTTTTCCAGCCAATTTTAAGTAGAGCTGATTTGCTATTTACAGATATCCACGCTGTCCACAATACCAATAAAGCTTCTCAGCCGCCTAAGATTCCAAAGTTTTACAAAGCCACAGAAGTTAAAGATACTGGTCTGTACATAAGTGGGTCTGCACAAGAACCCTTCTTAAAAATTGGCACAACCAAGGAACTCTTCCACAACCCGTCAAATAGGATTTTTTAAAAATAAGCTATAGTGGATAGAGTAACTGCTCTATACATGCCATTAAAAAATATGGGTGGAGCTCATCCGGACCCATAACTGAGAAGAAATCCAACTGAGCAACACCTTTGACCACAGATTCTTGTATAATATCAAGATCCCCTATCATGCCTCCAAATGCCTGGTGAGGGAATGGGTTAGCTGGGGTAACATGTGTATACACAGATGTAAAAGCCACAGCAAACATATTAGCCATAGTAACAGGATCATTAACAATCTGCTCTTCAGGGGATTTCAAGGGTCCAATACCTACCCTAGCCACCTTTTTATTCTTAAGGTAAGCATGAAAAAGTTTAGTATTATGCTATTACAGAATCTTGGTTGAGCTGTAATATCTCAGATGCTGTTGTAAATATTTCTAATTATTATATTATAAGAAATGATTACATCTCTCAAACTTAAACATGGGGTCTGTTTATATATACATAACTCAATTAAAGCTATTCATTGTGATACAATAGAACAACTGCCAAATACCCTGGCTATTTTTCTTCCTACATTTGATGTACATATGGTTGTAGTATACAGACCCTCATCCAACTCCATCATGGATAATACCACACTCATCAATACTTGCTTGAGTTCAGTCTTGGGAAGCTCATTATAGTTGGGGACTTCAACCTTCCCTCTATATCCTGGAATCTTCCTGAACCTGACCTTAACATCACTCCTCATGATGCTTTATTTTACAACCTTTTTATTTCCTTGGGGCTTTATCAACATGTCTTAGAACCAACTTTCCTTCTCTCAGGCAATATACTTGATCTGGTACTTACTTCTGATCCAGATAGGATTACTCATATTCACTGTTACCCACCCTTCCCTCATTGCCACCATGCCCTTATAAAATTTTCTTATGTATTTCAAACATTATTGCCATTTGTCTCTGCAATACACTTAAAAGATTGGTCAAGAGGCAACTATCGGTTGATTAATGAACATCTCAATTTGTATAACTGGGACTTGGAATTTGCCTACCTCTCTCTTGACGAAATGACCATACATCTATCTCAGATATTAATTTTGTCAATATGCAAATCCCAATAAAAGCAAAGCAGAAAAATGATGCTCCTTGGCATCGATGGGTCTCTAGTTGTTTTATTCCTACATCAGGCATAAAAAGTATGCTCCTCCTTCTATTGGTCCCTTATTAATTGATAACACCTTAACTGATGATGATACTGTAATGGAAAATTCCTTTATTGAAGCCATTTTTTCTCTGGTAATTTAAGATGAAGATAGCGCGTCATTTCCAATATTTTAGGCATGCGCTCGCCTCTGCTGTTCCTGGCATAATATTTCATCCATATTCCAATATGTTTCACCTTTTTTGACTAAATTTGAGAGGGTCCCTTTTAGGCCTCCGTTGAGAACCTTAATATATCTGGATCCGAAAGGGAGGTGGGGATAACCATTTGCGGGGGTAGAGCCCCTCTCCAGGGCAATAGAGAAAATAAATAGTAATCCTATGTAATTCGATGAACTGAATAACATTGCTTCTAGAACTTTTTTAATTAGAAGGCTCTAAAACCTTGGAAATGACAGCGCTATCTTAGTCTTACTTTGTAGAATTTCGCCTTCGGTGGCACAGCTACGGTGGGCCTCCTCCTTTTACGTATCACAAGCGGCCGTTTCTTTGGTGGTTGTTAACCTCCAGTCCTACATTAGGCACCTGTCCTTCCAAAACCTTTCACAGGTGAAGGGATTCAAGGGGCATTCTACGTGAAGTGTACACACTTTTTGACAAAATCTCGACACTAGGTCATGGATTTTGATGATTTTTTGCATGCAAGTTGGGTCTGGTGAGATAACATCACATACTAATTTTTATGGCTCTGGGTCACCCATAGTCATTTTTATGGCCAGGTAAATTTGGGGTCAAACTGGTTGACCACAAAAGTTTGAGAGGTCATAACTTTGGCTAGAGTTAACCAATCAGAATGATTTTGGTACCAAAATGCTCAGGGAAAAGAGATCTTTCAAATGAGTGGAAGAATGACATTACTAAGACTATTTTTGCTATGATGACCCTTTTTTGAACTCTTCGACCTTTGACCCTGGCCCAAGTACAACTTCAATCCTCCCCAAAATATTCTAAAGTTAGCTCTATTTATCCTCCATAGCTCCAGGAAAAATAAAAATGGGATCTCCATGGGCATTTATATGCCATCAGGTGGGTGGTATTTTCAGTTATGTCGCTCTACTGGGGCCGTTTATGATATCAGACAGTGTTAGTAAATAGCGATTTTGAGAAAGTTTGAGGTATCTTGACACAGTCATCAGATTTCAGTCTTTCCAAACACAACCTCTCCCCCTTCCTAGGCTGCCCTGCCTTTTTTCAGTTTTAGATTCAATAAAAAAAGTGATTATTTTTTATCATTTCAGAAATGTGAGACATAATATAATACCTTTCAAATATTACAAATTTACAATTTTTTTTACCTATACAAAATGTTATTTAATACAAAACATTAGACAAAAGATTATTTAAGACAACAAAAACTTTTAGACAAAACATTATTTAATAAATACCTAGGTACTCTTTTGAGCAGAGCTATCACTTTGTTTGTTGCATCAGACTCCTTGCTAATCATGTAGCTTCTTCCTGTTGCAGTTTTTGGTTCTACTGACACCAAAATGTCAGAGATGTCCATAGTACAAGAATCTTCTATTTCAGGGAAGCAAAAACTGTGAGAGGCTCCATGCGGGTGAATAAATTTCACAGTCACTTCTTGTGACTCTGGAAAAGCTTCAGTTATGCAAGCAAGCCACCAATGTCCATCATAAATCACAGTGACATAGCCTGCAAGTTTTCCATTGAACACTGGACAAGAAATATATTTTGTGACTGATTCTAATCTTAAAAGTCTCACAGAGACTAAATGGACGAACTTGGAGAGCCTCCTTTGATATTGGAATGAATGAATGAAGTTTTTGTGCGCCAGGAATAGTTTTGGTCGCAGGTCTGGTTTTCAAAAGTTCTTCCTCCTGTTCATATTCCTTTTGAGTTCCATATCCAAACTTCATATCCCCAAGAGTTTCAGCGAATACAAACAAATCTCTTGGTGATACAATCTGTTTGTCATAGGGTCTTCTCAAGCTCTCTTTAGTAGCCTCCCTTTTGATGATGCCACCTATAATGTCTGATGGGCCCTTCCCATGGCTAGTGGCAAAAAAATGCCACTCTGCTTCTATACCATATTCCTCTTTATGCCAGCAAAGATTCTGGAAAGATTTACAGTTTGTATACTGTGCTGCAGATCTGTCGGAAAAGTAGTAAATTCTCCTCTTTTTCATATAATAATTTGGTAGGTAGGTAGCTGAATAAAAATCATTAGGTATTTCAAAATTATCAAAAATAAATAACAAAATTACACACCTGTAAAGTATTTTAGGATCTGCAGATAATCTCACAAATAATATTAAGTAGGTAGTTTAGAAGATATCTTGAAATTATTTTAATTTATATATTGAAGAAATAAATGACATTGGTATCTGAAAAACATACATTAATTAGTTAAGGATTAATGAAAGGCAGTTAAAGACTGCTTTTCATGTTACATTGATTTGGCAAGATTACCTATATAAGGTAGGTACCTAGGTATATAGTGTATATAGGCAGTGATGTATTATATATTGATTCAAAAAGATTATATAAGAGGTATATAGGCCATGCCATGGTTAGGATTTACATAGGTATGTGATATCACCATAATACTTTTAGTAGGTATATCCAGTGTCACATAATTGCCCATAGATTCTAAACCCCATGAGATCCCATTTTTATTTTTTTCTGGAGCTATGGGGGATAGAAAGATGTAACTTTAGAAAAAAACTTGGGATGATCTGAGTTGCACTTTGGCTGGGGTTAAAGAGTTCACAAAAAGGTCATCATGTCAAAAATTGTCATAGAAACATCGTTCTTCCACTCATTTGAAAGAGCTCTTTCTCCTGAACATTTGTCTATTAAAATCGTTCAGATTGGTTAATTCTGGCCAAAGTTATGACCTCTCAAATGTTTTGGGTCAATAAAATTGACCAAAAATTTATCTGACCATAAATATGACCACAATGACCAGATAGGCCTCATACTTACAGTGCTCCAGTGGTAGTGAGAGGACTGTGCTGTTGTGTTCTCCTGACCCCTGACCGAAGCCATTTTATGACTGGGTTTTTGTAGTTTGGGAGTGTTTGTGGCCTTATTATGGGGAAAGCGAGGCAGTTACAAGAGAAGACATCAGTACTCTCTCCAAGCTGGAGAAGGAAATTAGGGCTTGTTGGGATGCTATACCTACCCAGAAGCTACATGATCTTGCTATGTCCATGGCACAATGCCTGAGGGATGTCAAGAAATGCAAAGGATGCCCAACAAAGTATTAAGGGTAACATTAATATTTTTATGACACTTTTATCATGCTGCAACTTGTCTGACACGCACCCGGACAAACTTTTGTTGAGCACTGTAGTATGTGAATTTTATTCATCGTAACCAACAAATGATGTAAATTTCATGCGATTCTGTGACCAAGGTGTCAGGAGGGTGTGTACACTTCACTTAGAATGCCCCTCAAGCCTCCTTGGACTAGGAAGTTGTCATTGGCCATTTATAAACAAAAGTCTAATGCCTGGTGTAGGTATAAGATCCTACGGATGCATTTTGGTCAAAATTCTCCTTTAACAGTCCAAGCCTGGCTGAACTTCCGTGAAATTAACATTTGCTTTAAACATGATGTTATCAGCACAGTTACTAATTACAAAGAATCTCTAGCCCAGCATAAGAATAAAAAGACTGACAAGCCTGTTGTGAGACCTTTGATCACTAATGGTTCCTGGGTGTATGATAACTGTTCAGTGGCCAACCATTTTTCATCAGTTTTTGTGAGGAAAGCGCCCTTAGATCTCTTTCCTCACCAGTTTTCTATTTCAAAGTTGACGTTTGAAGATCTTATAATCATTGATGTGCTAAATGCATTAAAAATATTAAAAAATTCTCTAAGCTGTGGCCCTGACAATATTCCTCGCATTGTTCTGAAAAACTGTGCTACTGTTTTATGCTATCCCTTATTTCTTCTTTTTCGTAAAAGCCTCTCTTCAATGACTGTTCCTTCACTGTGGAAGGTTGCTCATGTGCTTTCTTTATTCAAGAGTGGCATTCACTCCAATTCTAGGCCTATTAGTATGACATGATGTCTAATTGTTGTAAAACATTGGAAAGAGTCATTGTTTCAAAAATGTTTAATTATCTAGAGTCAAACTCTTTACTTTCATGCTCTCAATTTGGCTTCCATGCTAACCTATCTGTACCTGATCAATTACTACTGACTTATGACTATATTAGCAAAAATGTGGATCTTGGAGCATTAGTTGATGTACTTTATTTTGATTATAGTATAAAGCCTTGATGTTGTTAATCATAAATTGCTTATCATCAAACTTTCTCAACTTGGTATTTGTAACCCATTGCTTGGATGGTTCAGCGATTTCTTAACAGACAAGTTTGAAGGTTGTAGTGCAGGGTTCTTCCAGCTACTCAGTTGATGTTACTAGTGGGGTTTCACAGGGTTCTGTAGTGGGTCCTGTTCTTTTTTTTAATTTATATAAATCACATTTGTGCTGGTCTCAGCAGTAAAATTGGCTTGTTTGCAGATGATTTAAAATTGTATTTGGCTCTCCCACATGTTGATCTGAGCAAGTTTAATAATAATAGTGCTTGTGTTTCTCTAATTTACAATAAAAGTAAATCCTGGGACCTTTCCTTTTCTGTAAATAAATGTGACCACATCCACTTTTGTCATTCACCTGCTGTCCCTATGGGTGTGTACTACTTGGGTGATGGTCCTATTCCATCTAAATATTCCTTTAAGGACCTTGGAATTTTGGTAGATGCAACTCTAAAATTCCATCTTCATCATCATCATGGTACGGGCTCATGAGGTAATCCTGTAGTCGCCCGATCATTGTTATGAAAGCTGGCTACGTTGTGGTGGAGCGAATGTGAGTGTGTGAAGGGGGCCATTCTCCCACCCTTTTTCCCAATACACTCGCCCTCCTTCTGTAAGAATGTGTGTGTGAGTGGGAATGGGGTTTTTTTATTATATTTTCTTTTGTACATATGTATTTGATTTCATGTTGTATGAATAAGGTTATTTAACATCTCATGTTTTTTTATTAGCTACTAAATGTTAAAAGATTTTATGAGACAGCGTTCAAGTACCAGAATAGAAGGAAAAAAAAACAAAAAACAAACAAAAACATTGCCTGCATTTTGCAAGAGCGACTGTAACGAAAATATTTTGAAGATATTTAAAGAAGATATAAGAAGTCTTCTAATAGTACTTGACTAGATCTTAAAGACAACTGAGCTCCGAGGTGGCAGGCACCATAAGCCCCGCACACCCAATTTTGTCACAAGAGTGACTGCCGACAAGATTTTCCCCCGGGGAAGCCGGCAAATCATAAACCGTGGTACCACGTAAGAAAACTCCTCTTTTGTTGTCTCTTGTTTTGGTTGTCCCCTTTTGTATATGCACTCTTAGTATTAATATATATTTTTTTGATTGATTTGGTTCCAAGATAGGATTGTTTTAGTATATATATATATATATATATATATATATATATATATATATATATAGGCTCATTGGGTGCATATTTATCCATATTTTTGTAAATATTGTATTTTTTTCTTGTTAGTAAAGGACTGTACATACAATCCGTTTCATTCTCCTTCGATTTCTCACGTCCGGATTAGTGTAGGAAGCGGGTTGGATCGATTGGGGTTAGTCTAAATTTTTCGGCCCGCTACAACGTGTAGCTATACTAGTTGGCTTCCCAGTGTTTATCCAACTTGTTCTTAAAGGACTGGAGACTTATGGCTGTGATGACTTGATCTGGCAGAGAATTCCAGTCATTGACAATCCTCTGGCCAAATACATTTTCCCTCACCATCTTCTGGCAATGGCATTTAAATAGTTTATGGAATGACCTCGCATTGCTGAATATTCCTGAGGTATGAAAAATAGGCCGGGGTCGATTCTCTCCAATCCATTTAGAAGCTTGTAAACTTGAATCATATCACCTTTATGGCGTCTATATTTCATAGAAAAGAGTCCAAGCTGATGCAGTCTTTCGCTATATTCTTGATCACTCAATTCAGGAACCAATTTTGTAGCTCTTCTTTGTACAGATTCCACCTTCATATCATCGGCGATGAATTGTGGGTAGCAAATGATCTTGCCATATTCCAGATGGGGACGAACTAATGCATTTATTAACAGTGGCAAGGTATCTCTGGTAAATGTTACAAATGTGCTTTTCACAATTCCCAACATCTGGTTGGCCCTTTTAACTGCAGCGGACACTTGTGCATGGAATTTCAATTCAGAGTCAATGATTACCCCTAGATCTTTCTCTTCTTTAACTTGATCCAATATTTCACCATCCATGGTATATACATAGTCTTGATTGTGGAAACCAAAATGCATCACTTTACATTTTTTTGCATTAAATCTCAACTGCCACAGATTAGACCATTCACCTAGTTTCCTTAAATCTCCCTGCAAGTCCCAATGATCTTGTGATGTGTTTACTTCCTTGTAAATTTTCGTCTCATCGGCAAATATTTTAACTGTACTTGATACAGCATCAGGTAGGTAGGATCATTGATAAACAACACAAACAAAATTGGTCCCAGAACACTTCCCTGTGGTATACAGCTTTTCACTGCTGTCCAGTCAGATCTGTCTTCATTCATGACTACCTGTTGTCTTCGGCCTGTCAAGAAGCTTTCTATCCAATAATAAGTTTTTCCTTCTATCCCATAAGCTTTCAGTTTACTTAAAAGTCTTTTATGAGGCACTGAGTCAAAAGCCTTCTGGAAGTCCAAATACACAACATCAAAGCTCCTTCCATGCTCCACAAAGCGAACATTCCTCCAAACATAAGAGTAGCTCAGTTGTACATGATCTATCCGGGACAAAACCATGTTGCTGATCAGTAAAAAGACCATTATCAATCATGTGTTTTACAATATCGTCTCTTACTATTGTCTCCATAATCTTACACACAACTGCTGTTAAGACTTATTGGCCTATAAGTCTCAGGCTGCCGTCGACTTCCTTTTTTATGAATTGGGGTGATATTGGCATCTTTCCAGCCTTGTGGAATTTCACCAGTTTCTTGAGATTTATTGTAAATAATATTTAATGGTAGGCTATTACTAGGTGCTATTTCACTAAGCATTTTGGGGTGAAAACCATCTGGTCCAGCTGATTTGTTTTTTCTCAGTTTTATTAGTTTCTTTCTCACTTTTTCTTCACTAATTACCACATGATCTAACTGCCAACATATTTGTTTTCTAACTGTGGTATATTTCTTTGATCCTCCTCAGTGAAAACACTACAAAAGAAGTCATTTAATATTGCTGCTTTATCAATATCATTTCTTGCTGTGTTACCATTGCCACAGTCCAAGTCACCAATCCTAGATCTTGTCCGGAGTTTACTATTAGCATATTTCCAAAATGCTTTGGGGTTATGCTTAATCTCACTAGCCAGTTTCTTTTCAAAGTCTTTTCTTAAATTTCTTGTTAAGTTTCTGAGTGCATTCACTTCAGCCTTATATAAACTTTCATCTTCACTATTATGTGTTAGTCTAAAACGCTTCCATTTAGTAAACTTACATTTTCTTATTTTCTCCACCCTGTGATTTATGTAAGATCTACCATGTTTCTTGGCCTTCACTACAGGAATGTTCTCATCCATTGCTCCCTCAAGTGATTGCTGAAAAAGCTCCATGCCTCATGCACATCCATGTTCATCATACAATTTGTCCAGTCTATTTCCCCAAGCTTCCATGCCATTTGTTCGTAGTTACCTTTAAAATAGTTGTATCTTTTCATTTCACTTTTCTGCATATTAGTATAAAGATTCATATCATATATTAAACACACATGATCACTCATACCCAATGGTGAATCATAATCTATGTTAGTGACCATACCTTCTTTGTTTGTAATTATGAAAGCCAATAGACTTGGTTGTTCATGTATTCTAAACCTTGTAGACTCAGTGACATACTGGAATAAGAATGAGTCATGCATTGCCAAAATAAATCTGTTTGCTCTATGATTGGGATGTTCTGATGAGTGCCAATTTGTCCAATCTATTTCAGGGTAATTGAAGTCACCTACTATCATAATGTGGGTATATTCCCTTGACTCTGCCACTTGTCTTAATACTGTACATAAGGCTGAATTATTTTCCTCACTGATATTGGGACTTCTATAAATACATCCCAGTAGCAGACAATCATTACCTGTAAGTTTTAAGCTGCACCATATACTTTCTTCAAAATCAGCGTTAATTTCCATATCACTTGCATCGATATCATTATCGATATACAATGCAACACCCCTTCCATTTTCTTTTTCCAAGTTTGTAAATAAATAATAACCATCAATTTCTAGTTCAGATTTTAACATTGCATTTTATTAAGTTATGAATCTGCATTGGTGTATAATACATTGAGTTTGTGCATCAACTTTTTAATTCTAACTGCTCTATTTACATGACTTTTTACAGTAGAGGTTAATCCACTAGATGCTACATATTTATTTTGATTTTTACTATTTTCTTTTGTCCTGGGGAGCCTCTTACTCTGTATTGGAAATTTCCCAACTGGTCATTCTGTTCCATTTCATTGGCTTGATCCTTCAGCTGTTTTATCCAGGCCCTCTGGTCAGGAGTGTAATCAATATCAATGGTCACTCTCCTAAATTTCTCTTCTGCATGTTTTAGCCCTGTTACATTATTGACAACCTTATTTTTGGTTAAGACTGAATCCAGTGAGACAAGCAGAGGTTGTACTCTTCCCTCCTCCCTTTTGCCAAGTCAGAAACATCTAGTGATATTGTCTGCACTGAAATCATCCATTTTCAGTTGACCCTAACATAATTCTTGAATAAAAGCTTTATCATGGCCTCTAAATTCTTTCAAGTTGGTTGAGACACTTTCCTAAGCTCTATAAACAATAATATTGAGCTTTCTCTGCTCATCCTCCCTTAAGTAAAAAAATAACTCTCTCATGTTATTCATTTCCGAGGTCATGTCAGTATGACTGTCAACACTTACAGTAGCAGTAGTGCCTTTGCCTTGTTGTTGGTCTCTACTATATGTGTTCTCTAAATCCATGCATTTAGCCTCTAAGCAACCCAATCTTATTTCCATATCTTTTCTTTCTTTCTTTTCCTGATCTGCATTTTCCCTTAACTCTGTTATCTCAACTTCCATTGCTTCGTGTTTAGATTCCAGCTCTAATTGTTGCTCTCCTAGTTACTGGATGGTTTTAAACATTTTGTTGTACCCATTTTTGCATGAGTTGCATAGCCAAAGAAATTGCTTTCCTGCTTTTTCATCATTTATAAAGTTGTATACTGCTTCTGGTATGCCCTCACATTCTATATGGAACCATAGCTCACATACCTCACATCCGCAGGACTTGCTGTTATCTTTTACCATTTCTCCCCACCCTGAACATAAGTCACTATGTTTCCTCTTCTTTTCTTGTACAGGTAGGTTATTTGTCACTTTATCCTTTTGCCTTGTCCCCCCCAACACCTCTTCTATTGTAGTTGTTTCCTTTACCATCCGCCATGTTTGTTGACTTCACAATCTCCAAAATTATTGTAATTTAATTGCAATTCTAATTTAAATTTAAATGCCCAGGTCTTATGCTAAGGCATATAGGCCCCCCTTATCTGGGTCAAAACAATGGCCAAGGTGGCTTAGGCCTTTTACAAATTTTTGTTAAATTTATTTTTGTTTTAATTTGTTTGAGGGAAGATATGATTGGAGCTTTTTTAAAATTTCGTTAAATTTACTTAGTAAAGCTAATGGTATTGCTAATAATATTCTCTGAGGTACGGTTTGTAGATTAATTCAAGTGTTTGTTATGCATATTCGTCCAATTATTGACTTTGGCTCTATTGTATGGAATACTGGTTATATTGGTGATCTGCACCTTCTTGAATCAGTTCAAAGAAGTTAGTTCAAAAGTTAGTGGCCTAGAGGATCTCCCATATGCTAAAAGATTATCAAGATTGGGTTTATTCTCAATCAAAGGCTGTCTTATTTGTGCCTACTTAATAATGGTTTGGAAGATTCTAAATGGTCATTGCACCCAATTGGCTGACCTATTTAACTGCAGAGGTCTTGCTCGAACTAGAGGTGACAGTACAAAAATCTGTGTCCCTCCTCAGAATACTGATGTCAGAGCTTGCTTCTTCTCACTTAGAACTATCAATTTATGGAACTCTTTAACATAACATAATTTCACGGATGACAAAAGCCACAAGGGCCTATCAAAGGTCATCCGTATCCATCAAATCCCACCCACATCCATAGGATTTTGTCAGATCATGCATCTACAATATACAATTTAACAATCCATAGGAATGTCCAACCATGCATCTACAATATATAATTTAAAGCCTCCATACGAGTCTGTCAAAAACAAAATCAAAGTCCCCCAAAATATACAATAAAAAGAAACTGCATCCACAGGAATGAGTCAAGAAAGATATCCCCATACAAAAAAGTAAGAAATTAACCCTCCATCCCCATATAATCATCCAATCTGCGCTTGAAAACATTCAAGTTTGGGCTGTCTACAGTCTCAGGTGGCAAACTATTCCAATAATCCACCACTCTGTTAGTGAAAAAATATTTTCTAACATCCAGTCTGCACCTCTGTTTTTTAATCTTTAAGTGGTGGCCTCTAGTTCTATTACTACCTTCTAACTCAAATAACTTGCTGAAATCCAATTTATCCACCCCAGAAAAGATTTTAAAAAGCTCAATCATATCTCCCCTCACAGACCTTCTTTCAAATGAAAACATATTTAATACCCTCAGTCTATCTTCATATTCAAGGTGCTTCAGGGATGGTATTATTTTTGTTGCCCTCCTTTGTACTGACTCTAATAAGTTTATATCATGTCTAAAATGTGGTGATCATGCCTGTATACAGTACTCTAAATGTGGCCTGACATAAGCGTTGTATAGTTTAAGAATGACCTCCTTAAACTTGTAGCTAACATTTCTTTTAACATAACCTAGCACCCAATTTGCTCTATTTTTTGCCTCAATACACTGCTTTGAAAATTTCAGTGACCTATCTACTACTACTACTACTAAGTCCTTCTCATCTTCAACTGAATTAAGCCAATAACCATCCATCTCATAGCTAAATTCCCTATTATCTCTCCCAATGTTGATAACTTTGCATTTATTAAGGTTAAAAGTCATCTGCCACTTCTGAGCCCAAGCAAAAAACTTATTTAAGTCCCCCTGCACTTTAAAGCTACCCTCAACCTCTTTGACTACAGCTGCCAATTTAGTGTCAACAGCAAAAATTGACACTTTGCTATTCACACCTTGCCCAAGATCATTTACATAGATTATAAATAATAAAGGGCCTAAAACTGATCCCTGAGGTACGCGACTAATAAAATTCCTCCACGCTTACCGGTCTAAAGTAATTTGGGTCCTCTTTGCCTCCCTTTTTAAAAATTGGCACTACATTTGCCAATTTCCAATCATTTGGAATTTCTCCAGACTCTAGTGATCTAATAAATATCTTCTCAAGAGCTACTGCAATACTTTCTACACCTTCTTTGAGTATCCTAGAATGAATGTTGTCAGGGCCAGATGCCTTACTAGTATTTAACTGCATTATAAGCCCTTTAATTTCTTCTATGTCTATATTAATAGAATTTATGACTACTTCCATTGACCTAGAATTATCATCAATTAATCTAACTGGTTTCTCTTCTGTGAATACTGAAGCAAAATGATCATTAAGGACCTCTACTATTTTCTCATCAGATTCTTTCAAAACCCCTTCATATTTAATAGGCCCTATTTTATCACTGTTAGATTTATTATTGATTCTATAATAGCTAAAGAATTTTTTAGGATCTTTATTATTATTTTTAGCTAAGTTAATTTCTGCAGTCCTTTTGGTCTTCTTAATAGTCTTATTTAGTTCATTTCTGGTTGACCTATAATGGTTTAAATTATCTAAACTATTCTCACTTTGTAATCTCTGGTATGCCCTTTTTTTCTCTGAAACTTTATTAGCCATTTCTTGATTCCACCATAATGGTTTCCTACATTTCTTCCTAATAGACTTCATTGGAATACATTGTTCCTGAACTATGTTTAATATAGTCTTAAAAATATCCCACATCTCATAAGTATTCTTTCCATGGAATTCTATATCCCACCTAATCTGATTTAGCATGCTGCGTAATTTATCGTAATCTCCCCTATAAAAATTTGGAATTTTTGAGGAGTTTGTCATTGTTCTACCCTTAACTATTTGCAAATTAAACCGAACCATCTGATGATCACTTTCCCAATGATTCTCCTACACTCAATCCTTGAACTAAGTGATCATCATTTGAAAGAATTAGATCTAATATATTGGCACCCCTTGTTGGCTTATTAACAAATTGGGTCAAAAAGTTATCCTCAAAACACTCCATAAACTTACAACTTGCTCTATCTCTTCCTATCATATTTTCCCAGTCTACAAAAGTTAAATTAAAGTCACCAAGAATAAGTGTACCTTCTTTGCATCCTTTACTTATTTCCTTAATCATTAACTCATCGATACAATCAGTCTATCCTGGTGGTCTATAAAAAGCTCCCAAGTGTATTTTCCTATTTTTACCAACCTTAATATCTACCCATAATGATTCACCTTCTCCTTGCTTTATAGAGTTATTTAGATTTGAAGAAATGCTATTTCTGATATAAATAATCAACCCACCACCAGTCCTATCTCTCCTTTGACTAATATACATAGTATAACCTTCTAGTTCAAATTCACTGACATTATCATTAAATATATTTCCATTCAACTATACATATTATATCTATATCTTCATGAATGATATAACTAAATAATTCATCCCTCTTATTTCTAAGACTACGAGCATTTGTGTAAAGACAACTCAGCCCACCTATTCCTGAAGCACCTGAGGGCCTATCTCCTCTGCATCTCCTTTCTCTCCTTCCCCGACCCTGTACTCTTGTATTTCCCTGACCACTATCAGTACTCAAGTAATTTAACCCTACTTCACTTCCATTAGCCTGCTTACGTTCTACAAATCTGTGTTTGCTTCCTTTCCCTGCCTCACTTTGAGCCATTAAATTTTCCTGACCACTATAAAAACCTAGTTTCCCGCCTCTAAAGATCTAATAACACTATCTAATTCCCGCCACAAAACCTCAACACCATCTCAGCTCAGATGGAGTCCATCCATCGGATACAAACCCTTATTCCCATAAAACCCACTCCAAACATCTACAAATACCAATCCAGACTCCTTGCGCAAACCTTTCACATATTTATTCAACCCCATTGCACGAGACAACCATTCCATCCCCACATCCATTCTGGGAAGCACACCTGAAACGCCTTTTACTCTACTTTCACACATCCTTTCAATTAGCCTTTTATAATGCTGTTGTAACTCACAAGTACCCACCTTCTTTACATCATTTACTCTGACATGTGTAATCACAACTGCTTCCCTATCACACCCAGACACCAACCTATCATACCTCTCACACACATCATTTACACCAGCACCCAGCAGACAAACTCTCACTCCCTTCCATTTACTTTCACTCAACTTCCTATCTAAATAACTAATCTGAGAGCCACCCATCACAATCACCTCAGTCATTCTCCTATTCTCTCTAGGCCTAATATTACCCTCCTTCCTCCTCTCACTCACTCGACCTCTTATTCTACTTTCAGGCACAGCCACACCAGACAAATCTCTCAAATTCTTCCTCTCTCAGGGCATCAAATCTGTTAGTTAGCCTAACAGGTTCCATGTCCCTCTCATTCACACACCTAACCTGTCCTAACTTATCTATTCTGTTCACTTTCTCCCACCACTCATCATCACTTACTTCACTTACTGCTTTCTCTCCAGTCCCTGTTCTAGACCTAACTTCCTCCCTCCTGGTCCCAATGTGACCCTTCAAAAGTACACTTGCATCTCTTCTCACTTCAGACACTAAATCATTCAGTCTCAAGCATTCCGCACATAGTCGACTCACCTCCTCAGTCAAAGCAAATACACGGCACTCAGACACATTCACTCTCCTCTCTAACATAACATAATTTAAAGGATGACAAAAGCCACAAGGACCTATCAAAGGTCATCCGTATCCATCAAATCCCACCCACATAATGCATCCATAGGGTTTTGTCAGATCATGCATCTATAATATACAATTTAACAATCCATAGGAATGTCCAACCATGCATCTACAATATATAATTTAAAGCCTACATACGAGTCTGTCAAAAACAAAATCAAAGTCCTCGAAAGTCCCCTCTACACCACAAACATCGCACACTACATTCAAAAGGCATACTCTCTACATCTAAACAGTCAGCCATACTTAAAGAAGAACAATAATAGGTACAAAAACTTACGAACAACAAGAATTTGACCCGAATTTGTGCACGCAAGTTTAAAACCTGCTAATCAAGATGGCCACCGAAGTAAACAAAAGTTACTTTCTCACCAAAACAAAATAACCACAATTTAACTTCATTATATTAACTAAATATACGATCTAATAACTTAATATTTATGTTTAATATATCATACACCAAAGTATAGCAAATAATAAAAATATTCCGAGAGCTCTATGAAACACGTGCTACCTGTTGATAGGTCAGTCGAAGAGGTTATTTCTGCGAGTTCTGTGTATATTTTTAAGCACAAACTTGAAACTTTTCTGGGTCCATTACTTTTTAAGTTTTGTTAGTTCCATCTTGTTATTGGTGATCTATCTGCATCTGAAATTAGACAACCTATGGTTAAATTACTTGTAATCCATTCTGTTATCCTGATGGAAGATGCAGCAGAGACTGATGAAAGGGAAGACCCTCATCAAGGTAAAGACCACGTAGCATTCTCTTCTTCTCTGCAGTGAGTATAGCTTTAGCTCACGTAGTTGATCCCAGTAATTAAGCTGATGGAGGTTTTGAATTTTTCTTGTAAAGGTAGGCTGGAGTGCCTCTAGTTTTCTAATTTACCTAGGTTTGTGTGGTGTCCAGAGCTGGCAGCAGTATTCAAGCCTAGGTAGTACCAGCAACTTCCATAGGATCAGCATGCATGATCTCTCCCTGGTCCTGAAAGTTCTTAGGATCTACCCAGTCAATCTGTTGCTGATGTGCTTTGAGAAATAGCCCAAAGTAGGTGGTGCTATCATCTTTAGGTAATTCTGAAGATCCATACCCTGTGAGCTTTCTCACTCACATTCCCATAATATTTCTTCCACTTACCAAAATGTTTCACCCAACTGTGTGATTAACTTGTTTTATTACTTGTTCCTGAGGGTGAGCGTAGCGAGTGGGGGGGTATGGGGAGGCATAGCCCCGCCATATAACAACTCATAGTACGGCTCACAGGGTATGGATCTTCAAGTTTACCCATCTTTATTATTTCAATAAATGTGCAGAGCGGATCGCATTAATTGTAGCCCAGAAATACACCCTGTAGCATGCACCCATAAACTCAAGTATTGCCATCAGTAAACATGTAGACGAGCGGCCCGGCCATAAAAATTATTTTGTGTAAATATTATCATTCACCCGTGTCATTTCTGACATCATACCCAACCCCTATTATAATTCGCAAAACGATTAAAGGCGCTGACATGATGTAATTAAAGCATTCACCTCTGTAAACGTCAGAACATTATAAAAATTAGGATTATATACTGGGGGGCTGTGCCCCCCAGACACCCCAATTTAATAAAACTCAGGATCATCGTATTGCGGTCCATGCATCGTGTTTAACCCCCCATGAGCCGTCCCCTATAAATGTACTCCAAAAATGTGAAACATTTTGGAACACGGACGAAATATTACATATTATCGGCTGGGCCACTCGTCTACATATTTACCTTGCCATCTCCTTGTAGGCGGGAGAGAAGGTAAATATGTAGATTATCAGCGCGAACGATGGGACGTATTATTTTGACTGTGTTCCAAAATGTTTCACGTTTTTGGAGTACATTTAAGTTGACGGCTCGTATGGGGGTAAACACAATGGGGGAACTACACTACGATGATCCTGAGTTTCATTAAATTAGGGGGGTCTGGGGGGCACAGCCCCCCAGTATATAATCCTAATTGTTTATAGAATAATAATTCAAAAAGGACTCAAACGCGCATGAATATTCCGACACGAGTGAACGATAATATTTACACACAAATTTTTGGTAAATATGTAGATTAGCGGCCCGGCCGGAAAAAATATTTGTGCGTAAATATTATCGTTCACTCGTGTCGGAATATTCATGCGCGTTTGCTGTGCCCGCCATACCCCCCCCCCATTTAATGAAACTCAGGATCATCGTAGTGTAGTCTCCCCATTGTGTTTACCTCAACACGAGCCATCAACTTAAATGTACTCCAAAAACGTGAAACATTTTGGAACACGGACGAAATAGTATGTCCCATCATTCGCGCCGATAATCTACATATTTACCAAATTTGGGGGGGGGGGGCCAGGCCGCTAATCTACATATTTACCGGAGAGAATCTCAAGATGTACTGGAGCTTAGGTAAAGAAAATGAATTTTTTAATAGAATATCTTTTGTGAACCAATACCCACCCCAATTATACTCGTCCTCCTTCTGGGGCACCCCTCTCCCCCATATTCTATTTGCTTCTACTCTGTGTATACTTATGTGGTCTGATCTAGTATCTTTTGAATGGGTTAGATGAATATTTTGAGTAACATTTAATTTGGGGGGTAAAATTGCACTCATTTACCTAATTTTTTAAAAGCGGACACATCAAAACCTTGTTTTTAATTTTAAAATTAATTAATTCAAAAATATTAAAACGGCTTATAATTTATTCTATGCTTAAAAATTTTAATGCAAAATGAAATAGATAATGGTAAAAAAACAAGCAAATGTTCAAAATGTCGACACAGGGCCGGAAGTATTGTGAATTTGTGCAAGTGTTGTTGTCAGCGATGTCAAGCTCAAACAAAATAATAATATGCAAAACAAAACTCAGTTTATGTTGTTTACTAACAAAATAAAGTCAATATTTGTAGAGAAGTTAAAAATATATCGGAAAAAAGTAGTGAGTTTTTTTGTTTGTTTTATACCCTTGATAAGGAAATAGTGCTACCTAAATAGTGTTGTTTATTATTTTTCTCGCTTTCGGTATTGCAACCCTGTAAGGATTGTTGAAATTGTTTTACTAATAAGTATTTGTAAATAGAAGTTGGTAGCAGATGAAAAAATCCCCGATATAATTACGATAATAAAATATAAGATGAATGAAATATAACTGTTGACTAAAAAAAACCTTGATAAGCTGTTTTCTTGACTAGTTTCCCGAAGTAGACAATTCTATCTCGTGGATAGTTGCTGTTTTAGACTTGCCTTACATAATTAGATTCTTTCATCTGCGACCCTTAACTTAGACAACTGTATATAGAAGGGTATATAAAAAAGGGCGATGGAAAGTAAAGAGCGAACAGAGCTTGCGGTGAGTTACAAACGCATTCCCCGCGTCGCTGAGACCTGTGTATGCGCGGCTTCGTCGACTCGGCAATGATGAGTCATCCCCAAAGGACTCAAACAGAGCTTAGAAACCGTCAGGTTGTAATCTAGACACGCTACACAGCCCTCTTCCTAAAAAACTAGGGCATTGAAATAAAAGGGAAGTGTTGTTTCAGACGCTTCTTCAATTGACATAAGAGCGACTATACAACAAAAGGTTGATAACCAGTGGCAATCTCCTACTTCCCCCCGCCATATATATCTCTCTCTCGCGCGCGCGGGAAGAGAGCTTGTGTGGACCTTTGACTTTTCGAGCTATGTCGGCGAGGGTACCTCTTCTGGGTACCCCTGGCAGGGCTTCCCTTGTCGATTTGGTCGGAAACGAGGTTCCAGACTAAGTGCGTCATTGTTTTCTTTTTCTACTCTATCCTTCTCTTTTTTTCACTTTTATCCTATTTCCCACTTATACAAAAATAAAAAAAAACACAAAAAAGCCTACTCCTATCATGTCACTCTTTCCCTTTTTTCCCTCTATCTACATATAAGGACCTGGCAGCTACCTCAAGCGTCAGAAGAGAAGCTTTGGAACCTCTATAAACAACGCCAATCGACGCTCACTGGTTGCGAGAGACTAGGACTAGAGGTGTCCTAGGCGTTGGGGCACGATGAATGGGATGAGGGTAGTGCCCCGTTAACCCCTTCCCTGGCGCGTAATTATTGACCGTTCCCAGTGCCCGTTGACGGGTGCTTCTGCTAGCATTGGTCTGACGTGACGGCCCTTTGTTCCCATGTTGGTTGCCAGGCCATTAAAAAGCCTTGGGTCGAGTTCCTTGGTGTGGCGGGATATCCATTGAACGCTACTCCGAGATCCTGGCCGTTGTGAAGGAAACTAGTAGGAGTTTAGTAAGGGGCGTGCTTCGTTGTTGTTCACCCGGTGACAAATCGATGGCCCCTTCGGGGACCGTCTGTGCTGCTTAGTTGGGAGCCACGGCACGCCGAGGCTTAACGACTCGGTCGGACGAACAGCAGCACATGGAGCGTGCCTTCTGGAAGACTCCGAAACGACTCCGATCAATAGGCGGGAGCGACTCACGCGGGGAAAACTCACCAACCCCTTTTTATATATTGATTGGTCACAAGCTTAAGAAATAGAGTGTTCAAAATGGCAGGCAAGAAAGGTCCAGCAGCGCTAAAATTCACGTGTGCCACATGTAAGAAGGACAAGTGGTGCGTTGACTTCCCGGAAGGCTGCTATGCGAAATGCCACCCAGGCAGTGTATGCACCACTTGCATTTTAAAGAAGGAAGTGGAGGAAGTAGTCGCCTACTACATGGAAAGAACTACAGACCTCGAACAGAAACTCGAGAGGCTCAAGGAGAAGCACTCCCACCAGATCCACAGGCTCGAAGAGAAGTTAAACGAGCTCTCGAGTCCTGTGGCAAACACCACCTCTGCAGAGAGCCCGGGCCCGAATGTAGCAGAGACGCCAAAAGGAAAAAAGAAAAAAAAGACAAAAAAGGGAAAGAAGAAAGAGGAAGAGAGAGAAATAGAAGAAGAAAAGGTAGAAGAAGTTAATGAAAAGGATGACACGGGGAAAAAGATGATAGAGAAGAAGAAGAAGAATAAGAGGAAGAAGAAAAAAGAAAAGTCTGAAAAGACCATGACGGGAAGAGAGAGGAATCGGAGAGCTTGCCTCCGAAAATAAAGAATCCGAGCTCACCAGGCAAATGTGCCAGGGTCATCCTTGTGGGTGATTCCCAGGCACGGGATCTGCAGCCCCTGCTAGCGGCCCGCCTTCGCACAAGCGTTAAGGTAAGCTGCCTGCCAGGATGTGGTAACCACCACATCAGAGTAGAGGCTGAGAAATCACAGATTTCTGAGAGCTCAGTCGTTGCTCTGATGGTCAGTGGAAACGACCTCTACCTGAGAGGAGGTAGGGTAGGCCAAACAGATAAAATCCTCCACACGGTCATGGGTGCCGTAAACGACTGTGGGCTTAAAACCCGCAATCGCGTGGTAGTCGGGATGCTCCCGAGGAGAGGTCCAACACGGACCGCTCACTCGATGAATGTCTCTTTAAACCGGCGCCTGGCAGATTTGTGTACGGCAGAGGGGGTCTTTTTTGTGGACCCGTACCGCACATTTTATGGTAGAAATGATCTCTACCAAAGGGATGGGGTACATCTTTCCTTTAAAGGAAAGGCCTTTGTGTCAAACATGATCTAGGATGTCGTAGAGAGGACCCAAAGAAGTATCCGGCCCAGAGTGAGGGCGGACGTACGCCAGTACGCCCGTGTCACTCCAGGAACGACCTTCTCAGAGGTCGCAAAAAGGGGTGCCTCGCCAACAAACAAGCCGGGAAACGGAAGAGCGTAGGGAGTCCTACAGTCGGGGACTCCCTGAAAGTTCTTCTGTTCAATGCGAGGTCAATCATGAACAGGTTTCCTGAGCTCCGTGGCCTCGTAGCGACGGAAGAACCCAAAATGATAGCCATAACAGAATCGTGGATAAAAACCTCAAACCGAGACTTTGAAGACGAATTCACGGTTCCTGGCTACCAACTCTTCCACAAAGATAGGCCAGACAGAGAGGGTGGCGGTGTAATGTTGTATGTCAAGGATACAATCAAATCTACGAACTCCAAAATTATATCCGATCACGAGCTCCTAGGCGTTGACCTAGAGATAGGTCCTGTCAGATACAGGACCCTGGTGCTTTACAGACCCCCTTCCCAACCCGTTGAGAAGGACAGGGAACTGTACCAGCTGCTGGGTGAGCTTGTTCAAGGCAGAGTGTGCATCGTTATGGGCGACTTCAACAGACAAGTTGACTGCGAAACCATAGCAGCCTGTGGCGAGAGCAAGCTACTCCTGGAGTTCGCCAACAACGAGTTCCTTACTTAATGGGTCAGAGAACCGACGAGAGGAGACAATATCCTCGACTTGCGCTTCACCTCTGAGGATGATATCGTTGAGGATCTCTCTGTAGGCGAAGAGCTCGGTGGCAGTGATCACCAGCTAGTTAGATTTACCGTCAAGATCCCGTAGGTAAGGTCTGTTGCCACTCAATCAAGGAAACTTGACTTGAGAAGAGCAGACTTTGCAAGCCTTCGTGCTGGGCTAACTAATGTAAGGCTAGCGGTATGCGAAGAGGTTGAGGATTTGTGGAACAATTTCAAAAATATGTTCATGAGTCTTCAATCTAGTTGCATCCCTCTGAAATGCTTCCGTCGGTCTTCTGTTCAACAGAAGGGGTTTAATCGAGAAATCGGCCAACTGCTTAGGGGGAAGAGAAATGCGTACCGGCGATCAAAGATCTCGGGTGCCTTTGACGAGTACCGGAGGCTAGCCAGGAGAGTGAAGTCTAGCATAAGGGCGGCTAAGCGTACTGAGGAACTTCGAGTGGCGAGATTCTGCAAGGAGAATCCCAAGGAGTTCTTCGGCTATGTAAATAGCCGTAAACCAATCCATCGTAGGATTGGGCCCTTAGTGGACGAGGAACGTGCATTAACTCACTCAGATGCAGAAAATGCTAACCTTCTCAATGACTACTTCTCCTCAGTGTTTACTAAAGAGTGTGGTCCCATCCCCCAGCACACGTATTCCTACTCGGGGGAAAAGCTGGAGGCAATGGACTTCACCGAAGGAGAAATAAAGAAAAAGATCGCTGACCTAGAGACGAATAAGTCCCCTGGACCGGACGGGTTTCTACCCAAGGTGTTAAAGGAAGTGTGCGATGAAGTATCACGACATCTGTGCGCTATCTTTAACATGTCAATCCGGACCAGATGCGTTCCTAGAGACTGGCGTGAGGCGGAGGTGACTCCGATCTTCAAGAAAGGAGACCCCAGCCATCCGTCAAACTACCGACCTATCAGTCTGACTTCGATAGTCAGCAAACTCATGGAAAGCATCATGGTGGACAAAATGACGTCGTATTTAGAGTCAAACCTGCTACTGAGGAGTTCCCAGCACGGCTTCCGAAAGCAACGATCATGCCTGACGAACCTTGTGGAATTCTTCCACTTGGTTTTCAGTGAGCACGATCGGGACAAGGCGGTGGATGTGGTCTACCTAGACTTTCAGAAAGCCTTTCATAAGGTACCACACCCCTGCCTTCTCCGAAAAGTGCGAGCGCAGGGCATAGACGGAAAAGTAGCCGGCTGGATCGAGAACAGGCTAAGTGGCAGAAGGAAACGGGTGGTGGTGAATGGACAGTCTTCTGAGTGGGTGCCCGTTACTAGCGGGGTGCCTCAAGGTTCTATCCTGGGACCACTACTATTCATCATCTACGTCAACGACATGGACGGTGACATGGTTGACAAGATTTCCAAATTTGCCGACGATACCAAGCTTGGTATGAACGTTGCAAAGGATGGAAATACTGCCCGCCTGCAGGAAGATCCTGGGAAGATTGGGGAGTGGTCGGACACGTGGCAAATGCCTTTTAACGTGAACAAATGCAAAGTAATGCATATCGGCCACAGAAACCCCCAATCTCAGTATATCCTTAAGGGCACTGCTATTAAATCCAACGACACTGAGAAGGACTTGGGTGTAACAATCATTAGTGACCTCAAGTTCTCGAAACAGTGCATTGAGGCGGAGAAAAAGGCCCAAAGGATGCTAGGCTATATTAAGCGCCAGTTTGGTTATCGGAACCAGGAGATTGTACTGTGCCTGTACAACTCACTTGTCCGACCGCACCTGGAGTATGCCGTACAATTTTGGAGTCCTTCGTTTCGAAAGGACATCGCGAGATTGGAACGCGTACAAGCCAGGGCAACCAAGCTGATTACCCCTATCCGACATAAAAGTTATGAGGATAGACTAGGGGAATTAGATCTGTTCTCGTTGGAAACCCGTAGACTGCGTGGTCAGCTCATCGAAGTTTTCAAAATACTTCGAGCGTTTGACAATGTTGACTACCGGGATATTTTCACACTGAGTGAGAACAGAACGCGCAATCACGGTTCAAACTTAAACTGAAGCGTTACAACCGCAATCTGTGTGGAAATTTATTCACTTACAGTATATGCGGTATGTGGAACGCACTTCCAGTGGAAGTTGTCAACAGTGAATCTGTTGACCAGTTCAAGTCAAGACTAGACAAGGTCTTGAAAAGTGGCCGTTTAGGGACGCAAAACAATTGAGCAGCCATGTGCCCGCTCGATTGCTAGTCCAAAGGTACCCTCCTTGAATGGACCGTAAGGTCTCCTAGGGTACCTTCTTTCCTTGTTGTTACTCCTTGTTGTTACACTCTCTCTCTCTCTCTCTCTCTCTCTCTCTCTCTCTCTCTCTCTCTCTCTCTCTCTCTCTCTCTGCATATTCTCAAAAGATGTACATTATGTTCTCTCTAGAACTCATTGGAATTTACGTCGCATTCCACCACTTCCATCATTATTTGGAAGGACGTGAATTTGCAATTTTTCAAAAACCACAAGCCCTTGAGTGGCGCCATTTCCGTTTGACGTACTTCATTCGTTCACTTTGCAGTTGATTGGCATTTGGATTTCATCCTGTAACGTACGAGCGGCATTCAGTATGTTCAGAGCTCTTCAAATGCAGTGCATAACGTACTACTTACTCTCCCTTCGTCCCTCGCTCGTTGATCATGCGATCTAGCGTTGGTCAATCATATCCAGCAGGTGATAGTTATTTACCCTTCAACGTGACACCAGTCAGGAAAAATAAAGTATCGCCCCTGCCCCGTTACGTAAATGTTGTCGCCTAGTCCTCTTTTGCAGGAACCCTCGGCACCAAGGGTAGGCAACCAGAAGCAAATTACGACCTCGTTGGTTGTCCCGTCTTCGACGAACACATCTCAATAACACCCTAGTCTCTCTCTACATCCGATAATTTGAGATAAATACCCAACCGCATCATGTTAGGGCCACTAATACGCTTCATGCCTCGTGTGTCAGGGGCTCACCGGCGTTTTAAGGTACGGCTATTCAATTTCCTTCTCCAGTTATAAGTGAGCCCTCAGGTAAACTAGAACGATCTGTTCGTCTGTTCAGGATATATATATATATATATATATATATATATATATATATATATATATATATATATATATATATATATATATATATATATATATATATATATATATATATATATATATATATATATATATATATATTAAAACAAAAGAAGGCAACCTTCTTAGGTGGATAGAAATATGAGAAAATCCCGTTACATGATTATATTCAGAGCAGTAGCAACTGCCCCCTGACCTCCCCTAGCCGGGAGGGCCGCTCTTGAAGGGGCCTCACTGCGGCAAAAAGTTTTTATTTTATTAATGAAAATATAAAATTTTCGAATACACATTTTCTGTAAGTATTCCGCAGAATTGGGACTGATGAGAATAGTATTTGTCGTGCCTGGCACTACTTGTAAATGTATGATATATTGTTATGGGGGCCCCACAATCTTGATTGGAAGGTGGGGACTAGACATTGCTACGGCTCTGATTATATTATTTCCTCTTAAAATTGAAACTCATTTATATTTCATATACAACCTTTAAGGGAAAAACACATTTCTTTTTGAGTTACTTTTCACGTTGTTCGTTCAAAATTCACATTTTTTGGTTTTGTATATCATTTTATTGCAAATTTTATGCACTTTTTTATGGTATAATTATTTTTATAGCTTCTTAACTAGAACATAGTGAAAATTAAGATAATGCAAAATTGTATACATTCGTGGAACATTTTTCTTAAATACTTAAAGTTCATTTGTGAAAAAAACTATACCATTGATTTTTATATCATTTTATTGCAAATTTTATGCCTTTTTTATAGTATATATTTTGTTTTAGCAACATGACTAGAACATAGTGAAAATTATAATAATAAAAAATTGTATACATTCGTGCAAATTCTCCGTAGATTTTTAAACTGAATTTCTGAACAAAACACCAAACTACACCATGCGATTTTAAATATTGGCTAAAAAACAAAAATAACTGGCGCCGTGAACTGGTTTATATTTTTAGCATCATTCGAATATAGATTGAACTAAATTCCAGGTCATTCATAACACCTCTACTATTCACCTAACTCTCCCCTTTCAAACTGAGAACAAAGCCTATAGTTAACCATGTCCAAAATATATATTATTCACTCCACCATTAAAATAGATTTTGATGGAACAAAAGAAAACTGATTTCCAATGATAACTAAATCATATTTGCATATTTTGCTCGCGAATTGAGTTTGCTTGCTTAATTTTTAGTAATTGTATAGCCATTCATATGATATCAGGTTTCAAGGGGGGAGGGGGTCTGAAAGGCACCCCTGTATCTCAAAAACGGCGCCATAAGTATTAGGATTTTGGCAGGAATAAAAGGGCTTTTAATGAGTTTTAATTTCATATATGATAATCAAACGTAGTTAAAAGTTGAAAAAATGAATGTGGAATCCCCTTAAATTATGCACAAGACAAATTGGCAACTCTTTGTAGATGGTAGAAGAGTACCAAATGATCTTGAACTCATTTTGTTTCTCAACGCGCTCATCAAAAAATAAAGCCCTACCATAAGTTGACGACTTAATGCAATATATATATATATATATATATATATATATATATATATATATATATATATATATATATATATATATATATATATATATATATGAAATAAATGCAATATCTCGCAGGAAAAATGAAAAGGTGCTTCCAAGTACTTTCGAACTTTATTCAGTTCATTCTCAAGGATAACTACAATTGGAAATAATACAGTAAGGGTATATATAAGCTATTAAAGGATAAAGGGCCGCCTCTAAGACAAGAAATCATTAATGAAGTAGTAGGAGAGGGATGGGTAAATTCACATTAAGATTTAGCTATAACAGGTAGCAAGGTCAAACCAACAGACAAGAAAGAGTCAAGAACAGAGCCAAAAGGGTTAATACGATTTGTAGGGGTGCGAAGATGTATAAGAGAAAAACTTCCTTCCAAAAGCGAGAATATAAATAGCCCATTAAATTACCAAGTCAGGACGGACTTCGCCGTAGCGTGACGCCAGAGTGCTGGCCTCTGGATTCAAAAGACCCGAGATCGATCCCACAGTCTACTAATTTTTACAAAGAAGATCCTAGAAAAAAACGGAAAACGCCCTATGGACAACTCAAGAAATCGACTCAAGAGAAAACCGCTGTCAAGGAAAACGGAAAGAAAACGACTTCAAGGGCTAACTCATCTCAAACTCATCAAGCAGCAAGAAGACTTCATCCCGTCATCAAAAGAAGAAATCATCACGTGTTCAAGAGTTTGGAAGGAATCATCACATCAGATAAATGCGTCGTTAATATGAAGATACGTCAACAAGAAGAAATAAATAGATTCGAATATAGAAATTTCAAGATGAAGAATGAGATAAATAAATAAAGAAAATAATAAAAGTGCCCCCCCCCCACCGATAACTGGTGACCCTCTAAAGGCCGAACAATCTTCTGATCTTCGTTACAACTGAACCTGCTCTCCTAGTAGATATTAAGAAAAGGTGCTGCAGGGAATTTCAGGAGATCTGGGAAGGAGATGCTATATTACTCATTGATTAAGAGACTTCGCCACGCTCTCCTCAATCCCACTGAATCAACTTCACTCATCCCGCAGACTCGGAGGTTGTAGGAGGGAGAGCTACTAGTAATCCTCGGTTAAGAAATCCAAGACTAGTCTCTCCTCAATCCTCAAATTCGCTCCGCGTTCTAGAAAGGGACCTGTGTAGGAGTGCGAAGATGTATAAGAGAAAAACTTCCTTCCAAAACGAGAATATAAATAGCCCATTAAATTACCAAGTTAGGACGGACTTCGCCGTAGCGTGACTGCAGAGTACTAGCCTCTGGATTCAAAAGACCCACGATCGATCCCCAAAGTCCACAATTTAAACGAAGAATATTCTCGAAGAAAACGTAGACCACGAAAAATGCTTTAAGGACAACTCAAGAAGACTCAAGATAAATGCATCGCCTCCAGAAGAAAACAGAACTCAAGGAAAATGACTTCAAGGGCTAACTCGTCTCAACTCATCAAGAAATCATCACGTCATCAAGAAGTAAGAAGAATTCGTCCCATCATCATGAAGCATCAGGAAGGAATCATCACATCAAGAAGCATCCGGAAGGAATCATCACATCAAGATAAATGCAAGTTAATACGAAGATACATCAAGAAAGAATTACGAAGATCCAGAACTATACCAGCCAACTTAAAGAAGTAGGAATCATCAAGAATACTAAGAGTCAGATAAATGGAGTCAATGTTTGAAGGAGCATTTTCAGTCAAGAAGTAATAAATAGATTTGATAAAAAAGAAAAAAAAGTTATAATAAAAGAAGCCCCCCCCCCCATAACTGGTGACCTTCAAAAGGCTGAACAATCTTCTGATCTTCGTTAAAACTGCACCTGCTCTCCTACTAGAGATTAAGAAAAGGTGCTGCAGGTAACTTCAGGAGATCCGGGAAGGAGATGCTATATTACTCATTGATTAAGAGACTTCGCCACGATCTCCTCAATCCCACTGAATCAACTCCACTCATCCCGCAGACTCGGAAGTTGTAGGAGGGAGAGCTACTAGTAATCCTCGATTAAGAAATCCAAGACTAGTCTCTCCCCAATCCTCAAATTCGCTCCGCGTTCTAGAAAGGGACGTGTGTAGGGGTTCGAAGATTTATAAGAGAAACACTTCCTTCCAAAAGGCGAGAAGTACTAAATAGATACGAATATAGAAAATCCTAAGATGAATGACCCACATAAAATAAGATGCCATCTTCCCCCCTATAGATTAACGGATAAAGGCATAGTATAAAGAGGGAGATTAGGAGAAACACGAGAAGTAAATTGAAACGAAGGGAGGGGTGGGGGGCAAGGAGAGAGGAAGAGAAATAAAATAATGTTAATACAAAATCAATGCAATAATTAAATTGACAAATCGGGTTCCCATAAAAATGAAAATTGCAAAAAAAAATTAGGAACATAAGTCGAAGCTAATTTCTCTGAGAATGAGTTTTTTCATAAAAACATCAATTTTAAAAAGGGCATGTTAAAGATGGTTAATTGAGTTATTTGAGCGAAAAATAAATTTTGCTGAATTCCAATTAATTAAGTGGTTATTTTCGGACATATGTAAAAAAAACGCATTATTATTTACAATTCTTCTAACATTGTATTTATGCTGATTAATACGGACAGATAATTGCTTTCCTTTGTCCAAAATATTTACTTGAAAAAACAGACGATTCGACCGAATAGACTCCCCCAATATTATTACAATTATTGTGAACTAGAATTTTTTTTATAGTTGACTCGTATTTGAAAGCAACTGGAATGTTAAAGTTTTTTAAAAGACTGGGAAGGTCAATGAAACAAACAGAGAAGGGTAAGACCAAAATGTTTTTAACATTAAAAGGAATAGTAGGAGCTGTATTATAGAACGTCTTTTTGCAGGGGAAAGACGGTTTAGAAGAAAGTGATAAAGGTAACATAGCTTATGACCAATTTCAAAGATATTGGAGAATTCAGAATGCATATATTCAGGACTAACAACTCGTAAAGCCCGTAAAAACA
The DNA here is from genome assembly GCA_963969495.1 of Ceratothoa steindachneri. NCBI lineage: Eukaryota > Metazoa > Arthropoda > Malacostraca > Isopoda > Cymothoidae > Ceratothoa > Ceratothoa steindachneri. The sequence continues at coordinate 117,430,106 of OZ018320.1, read as the reverse complement.
TAGAGGAAAAAATGGAACGTTTGACTTTGGGACTATGCGCAGAGTAAAGATGAATATAAGAGTTTGAATTAGTAGGTTTGCGATAGATGGAGTATTTAAAACCAGTCAGTGTTCTATGAATAAGATGATCGAGAAAAGGAAGGGTTCTATTATTTTCAACCTCATGGGTAAATTTAATGGAAGGGACGAGTGAACTAAGTTTGGTAAGAAAGCTACTAACATCTTTAGAATTAGGCCACAGGCAAATGACATACATCATCAATATTCCTGTACCAAGCAATGGGGAAGTCAAGGATAGTAGGGAGGAGTCTTGTTTCAAAGAACTCTATATAGAAGTTAGAGAGAACAGGTGAAAGACAATTACCCATGGCTAATGCAAATAGGCTAATCCAAACTTTTGAAGAAAATATTTGCCATCCAACGAAAACTTAGAATTTTGGGTACAAAGTGAAATGAGTTTCATAAAAATAGTAGCAGGTAAGGGAAGAACAATATTTTGCAATTTATTATTAAAGAAATTTAAAAGATCTTCAACTGGAACCTTGGTAAATAATGAGCAGACATAGAAACTACAAAGGTTAAAATTATTCGAATACTGAATGGCATTGATTTTAGAAATAAGGTCGTAGCTATTGGTAACATGTGAATGAGAAATGGTCCCAACTAGAGGTGTAAGAAAAGAAGTAAGCCATTTAGAGAGAGCATAAGAACCACAACCAACATAACTTATAATAGGGCGTAAAGGGAAGTTTGGTTTGTGCGTTTTTACAAGTCCAAACAAATAAGGAAGGGTGGCGTTACTCGACATGAAATTTTGAAACTAATTCAGGGAAGTTTTTAAGTAATAGCCGTACATTTTTATGGAAGTCACTATTGACTTGTAGAGTGGGATCTTTCAATACTGGGAGGTAAATAGTTTGATTACTTAATAAATCGTTCATTTTAGTAATATATGAATTTTTATCTATAATCAAAACAGATTCTGACTTATCGGCCTTAGTAATATGGAGGGGCGGATTTTTACTAAGGCCGATAAGTCATTGGACAGCGGGTGACAGAGTTTTACGGAGTCGATTAAGGCTGATTTGGTATGCCCAAATGCCCCCCGTGTCTCTTCGTTCCACACAAGCTCTCCAGCCCTTGGTTGTAGGGACACAAGCTCAGTCAGCGTGGCTGCAATCGCGGAAAAGTTGGGGATCATCCTGCGTTAGTATCCTACCATCCCTAAATATTTCCGAAGCTCATTGTAGTCTTTTGGTAGCGGCATGTTTCAAAACTCTTTCATCTTCTTCGCCGGTAGGCAGAAACCTTCCACCGAAACGTGGTGCCCTAAAAGATTTATTACTTCCTTCGCCAACTTGCACTTCTCCCGGATATTCTTAGACCATTTTTGACGAGAATTTCAAAGACCTGTTCCAAGTGCTTCAGGTGGTCGTCCAGATTGTCTGAATAGACCATGAGGTCGTCTATGTATACAAAAAAACGAACTTTAATCCTCGAAACAGGGTACCCATGTGTCTCTGAAAGGTACAGCTGGTATTTCGGAGACCAAATGGGAGCTTAACGTACTCCCACAAAGCAAATGGAGTCGTGACCGCGGGTTTCTCTATATCTGCCTGGTTCATTGGGATTTGGTGGTATGCATGAACCAGGTCCAACTTCGAAAATATCATTTTGCCATCAATGTGGTTCGCAATGCTTTGAATCCGCGGCAGCGGATACCTGTCGGGCTTTGTAACGGCATTTAACTCCCAGAAATCGCCGACCACCCTCTACTCACCGGGCGACTTTGGCATCATGTAAATAGGTGAAGCCCATGGTGATCTCGATGTACGCACGCCTCCCCCCCTTCTTCCTTAGAGTCTCGAACGTTGCTTTGGCAGCTCGCAGTTTCTCCAACGAAAGAGGTCTTGGCCGTGTGAATGTCGGTGTAGCACTACCAATTTCGATTGTATGCTTCACTGAGTTCGTCGGTGACGGGGAGGACTGAGTTGGCGCGGGTGCGTACAGAGCCTCATATCTTCCATGTATGGCTCTGCAATGGGGCGGTAGTTGCTCTAGGTCATCGATTACACTGGTCAACAAATGTTAACTTTTTTCTGCTGACTTAAGTTTGAGACCTGTTCTTGGGAAATTTAGGGTCACTGAGTTTAAAAATAGCAATGGTTATCTTCTATAACATCAAGGTTTTTTTTATTTATGGACTGTTCCATATTTGTCCCACTAATATTAGCAGGCTATCCTACGACCAAGTGAACGGAAATGGAGGAGTTTGGTATTGTTCTTATTTTATTTTATCTATGTATTTAGACTTCTCTTTATGCACATCTAGATATATAAAGCAATTGTGTATAATATATTTTTGTTTTTTTTCAGATTTCTGAAATAACATTCAGTGTATGGCCTCATTACAAATGAAATGTTTGAATTCCCCTGACTCGTTTTTCTATATATATATATGTTTTTTTACTCCACCAACTCAAAGAATGAACATTAGTATCTTTGTGACAAGAGCATATTTGGCTTACTTTAAGATTAAATTAGGTGATTAGGATAAATCGTGGGCCCCACACAATGTTTGTAAACCATGTGTCGAAAGTATACGCCAATGGAGAAAGGGCACAAGGAAACAACTAGCATTTGGCATTCCTATGGTGTCGCAAGAGCCAAAAAAACATGTAAACGATTGCTACTTTTGTCTCACAAAGACTTCTGGTTATAGCAAGAAAACTCGACATAAAATAAGTTACCCAAATCTTGATTCAGCAATTCGTCCAGTGCTTCATTGAGATGAAATTCTAGTACCTGTATTCAAGGAACTTCCGTCACTGGACGATGTAACGGATATACGTGAATCTGATGTAAGCATGAACTTGAGAGTGATCCAGACTTTGTACATACATCGACCCCAAAACGTGGAAACTTCAGCCAATTAAAACTGAATGATTTAGTTCGAGACCTAGGCCTGTCAAAAGGGTTAGCAGAAGTGTTAGTTTCTAGACTTAAAGAGAAGGATTTGTTGCAGGTAAAAACAAATGTAACTTTTTATCGGAACAAGGGGAGAGATCTCTTGGCATTCTTCAAAACTGAAGATTTTGTTTACTGTTGTGACGTGGTGGGACTGTTAAACGCGATGGGTGTTTCGGAGTATGATCTAAGTGAATGGAGGCTTTTTATAGATAGTTCAAAGAAGAGTCTCAAATGGATCATATGTGTGGATCTGAAAATGGTAAATTTTTTACTTGGCCAACAAGGAGGCTATACAAAATACCCGTGTTTCCTGTGATTATGGGACAGCCGAGCCAAGGACAAACATTAGGAACGGAAAATCTGGCCAGTTAGAGAAAGTTTGACTGTTGGGAAGAAGAATATTATACACCAACCACTTGTTGAGCGAGAAAAAATCATCTTCCCACCCCTTCATATTAAACTAGGGCTGCTGAAACAATTGGTGAAATCTCTTAATGCGGAAGGTGACTGTTTTAAATTCATATGTACAATATTTTCTGGCTTAAGTTACGATAAAATAAAGGCTGGAGTCTCTGATGGGCCACAAACCAGAAAGTTAATGGAAAACCAAAATTTCTCGAGTTCGATGACTGACATAGAAAAAGGAGCATGGGATTCATTTGTGGCTGTTGTGAAAGGATTTCTTGGAAACAAAAAGGCTGCTAACTACAAGGATTTGGCAGACACATTACTTGATAGGTTCCATCGTTTAGGCTGCAACATGAACATAAAGGTTTATTTCTTCAAGATCCACCTTGATTAATTTCCTGCTAATCTTGGCAACGTGAGTGATGAACACGGATAGCGTTTTCATCAAGATATCACGATTATGGAGTAGAAATTTTCAAGGCCGATGGAACACAAACTTGATCGCAGACTACTGTTGGAGTATTCAACGAGACTGTGTAGACATCAAACAATCCCAGACACTCTCGCAAGCGAAAATTTCTTCCACGAATGTATAGGTATGTGTACGATTGCTTGTGTTTTCTCCATTATATTAGAAAAATAACCTGTATGTATTTAGTAATAGGTGATGTTATCTTACAATGCATTTGTCCTTTCAAATTCTGTTGACATTTTAAGTTATGGTTTGAAACTATACAACTTAGGAAACTATCCTTTCAAGTTAATACATGCAATACGTCGTAAAAGAGGAATATGCTGTAAAATGAAAACCTGATGTGTTAAAAAAAAATGGATATTTGAAATCAGCACGTCAAAATTAGTTAAAAACAATCACAAAATATAAATCAGCAAAAAGTGTGTTGACAAGGGTTATTAAAGCTACCGCCAGGTCTTTAAACAACTTCATTTTCGACACGAGTTTAGTCCGATTATCTATTAGCATGTCGCGCGCAAAGTCTATTAAAGGATTATAATGTCTCAAAAAGTCAATGCCTAATAACGGAGAGGTGGTATCTGCTACAACGAACGACTGCCTAAATGATTAGCGAAGACTGGAGATCACTATATCCGTATGAATTTCGCCCTGGACTTTAATTTTTCCGCCATTAGCAGTTGAAATATTAATGCCAGGTTCGCGCACATCACCTGATTTCACCAGTTTATCCGGAATAATCGAAACACTCGCCCCAGTATCAATTAAGAACTCACATTTAGTATTATATACTTTAGCGGCGACGGTAAAAATAGATGGCACTCCCGCGGCTGCATTTACTATAGCATGTCCTCTTATTTTTCCGCCGGTGCTGGCGAAGATGGCCTGGAGGACGGTTGCATTTGCACTGATCCTTCTCCTTTCGGCCACCTGCACCAGGGTTTGCACAATTTAACCTTTTCGCCGAAATATATATGCGAACGACAAACTAAAGGTTTTGGGAGCTTTATGGAAGGGTCGCAATTCCCCCGGTGGATTATGCACACTGTAATTACTCTCGGTTACTGATCGCGCTTTTCCCGCCAAATTATCTCTATAGTTAACACTCGTGTTATTGTGGGGTATAAACACGTTTGAAACGGCACTGTGTCCTCTAAACACCTTATATGTATATATTTATATTATAGCACTACGCTCGGTTGAATTTTACAAGTTCATTTGCAATTGTGCTAGGCTTAATTCTTTTCGAATAACGATTAACGGCGCGATATTAGGGGACAATGATTAGATGAACTTGTGACGCACAAGCATTTCACCCACTCGAACCTGAATAGGTGTCTTCCGTAACTCTTCTAAGTCAGTTAAGGGTCGGCCTGTGAGTGGATAGGATTCGATAAGCTTCTCAAAAAGCCTGGGCTAGGTTCTCTCGAATAGGCCAATTACTTGCTTTTTTAAACGCTGGTAGTTACTGCCTGCTGTAATCTCTGTTAGAACACGATTTACAGTCTTCGGGCAAATGAGGCCAAAATATGGAAAAAACTAAGTCTCTTCCTTCTTTATCCCGGAGATGTAAAATTGGGCCTCTAAAATTTGAAACCAATCTGAGACTGCTGCTTCATTGAAGATGGGTGGCTTGACGCTGGCGGCGTTTATGAAATCTCTTTCACCTTATCCTGTCTGATGATTGCTTGACGAGTCCATTCTTTACTTAACGCCTTCTCTGTCCGGTCAAACGACGGGTCCCCAGTTTGGGGAGTCGCCAGTGATGGGGTGTTAGTTAAATGGTATTGTATACGACAAGGTTACCAGTTATGTAGGTCTGAATGACGGTGAATCAATTGTATGTAAATGAAAGAATTTTCCGTAATCACCACCTTATAAGGGCGCCACAAGTTCCAGTTTATTTATCTGACTCCAAAGATAAATGATTTTAAGGTGGTCTTTTACTTGGCTTGGCTTACCGAAGGGTTTAAGGCAAAAATAGACATACGAAAATAAACACTTTATTCTAATCATGGAATATTACGGTGCAAGCGGCGTGACACCGGGTGTAATAGGCGGGGGACTAGTAGTCTATATATGATCAACGCAAGTACGAGTTAAGTGCGAGACAGGACTCAGTGAATTAAATGCGGGAGCGCGAACGCGAGTGAATTCGTTACGATCAATGAATGAAATCTGAATCTCTTACTCTCTCCTTTTTTTTATTTATATATGCACTCCTAATGCAGAGGGTGTGCTCTGGAAATGACCGTGGGATGATCTACATCCGTTCAGGTCGCATTTCCCTACCCTCTGGGCGGAGCTAGGAAGCTTGTGCACGGTGTGTACATTTACAAGATTAAACTCTTATTTGTGTAATTTGATACGACCGTTGCTGCATCACCTCTTACGGTCAACAGTTGTTTACCTGTGCTCCTCATTAAACATCCGTCTTTGATAATTCTATGTCGAGACACAACTTGGGTAGTTTTATCAAAGCAGTTGTTCAACCATTTTCCTTTGCTCCTTCTTGTGTCTCACGCTCGCTTGCTTATATAAAAATATATATGTACATTTACAAATCTCATCATATTTCATATATATATATATATATATATATATATATATATATATATATATATATATATATATATATATATATATATATATATATATATATATTAGTAAGGCATGCTTGGATTTAATAGGAACAATTCGCATACACTTTGCGTTGCAGAGGTATATTTTGGACATAATTGAATCCAGCAATTTTGGTGCCAGAGAGAGAGAGAGAGAGAGAGAGAGAGAGAGAGAGAGAGAGAGAGAGAGAGAGAGAGTGAGAGAGAGAGAGAGAGTGTGTGTGTGTGTTACATAGAGTTACATAGATGAACAGGCCACAATAGACCTTGTGCTCCAAACTAGGTTGCCTGAGATAAAAGATAATGAGGAAGAGAGTACACCTTTCATTAGAGAGATGTTACTTGGGAAGTAAATACCTTAAGAGACCGTTTGGTCCATTACAATGGAAGTACCTTTATTTTTATCCTAAATTCTAACTATATACAATAGTTCGTGTAAGGTATAGGATAGTAAAGAGAAAGTCTCTCCCATTCCAGCTCTCCCACCCGTTTTCGAGCTTGGAATAGTGAAAATATTTACCTGGTAGTGTTAGAAAATAGACGCAACCAGGAAATTTGAATAAGAGAGCAGGAACACATTAATATATCCAAAAAATAAACAAAAATATGACTTATCTTAATAATCTTATATTAGAACATGCTCTTTTTTTCTTCTTTTTTTTAACATGCAATTTTTTTATATTTTTGACGTTTATTATCTATTAGATCCATCTACTACTTCCGTTCTTATTTTTAAACTTTTTGACTTATTGGACACTGCTAGTACCGTTTGGAGATGCAAATTTCCTGTAGGATATTTTTAAATGTATTTATTCATATACATATCTAGGATTTATGTGTTCTGAAAAAGATGACAGAAATGTATTTATATTTTATAAAGATGTAAAATCAAATTATCTTACTCATCTAGGCTTAGAACATGCTCTTTCTTTTTCTTTTTATCAACACAATGTCTTGCCAGAGAGAGAGAGAGAGAGCGAGCGAGAGAAAGATAGAGCTGTACAGGAAACATGGGAGAGATCTCGAAGTAGAATTTATTTAGAGAAAATTGGGTTAACCTGATACCTAAATGCTCGGGAGTTAATTAGTCGCTTTAAAACGCTGTTAGTCGGGCATTTGATTCAAAGTATTTATCTATACGGCGTTTGAAAGTATTTACGGTGGTGTTGCAGTCTATTACTTTAGGAGGAAGCCCATTCCATAAGTTGACAATTTGGTTAAAAAAAAATTCTTAGATTCGTGCGAGTTAAAAGGATTACCTATAATTTTACAACCGTTTCCTCTCGTGTAATTTGACTGGTCGATAGTGAAATATTTAGTGCGGTCCATATTGTCTATGCCTTTGATAATTTTAAAGACCTAAATCAAGTCCCCTCTTAACCTATGGTGATTTAACGGAAAGAGATTCAGTTCTCTAAGTCACTCTTCGTAGGTTTTGTTCCTTAGACTTGGTATCATTTTAGTGAGCCTTCGTTGGACTCGTTCTAATTTCACTATATCTTTCTGATAGTACGGGCACCAGGATTGGACGCAGTATTTCATAATGGGACGGACCAAGGAATTATAGAGAGTAAGGATTGTATTTTGGGGACTTATACTCGAGCGCTCTACCAATGAATCCAATTATTTTATTCGCTTTTTTTAATGACGTCTGAGCATTGTTGAGTAGGCTTTAGATCACTCGATATTGTTACTCCTAGATCTCTCTCTCTGTCTACGCTTAAGAGTTGAGTACCATTTAATGAGTAATTTGCTTTGACATTTCGGTATCCAATATGGAGCACATTGCATTTGTCCGCCTTAAAAGGCATTTGCCACGTTTGCGCCCAGTTCGATAATTTATTTAGGTTGTTCTGCATTTCATTAATATGTGCGTTAGTGAGTACTGAATTCGCAATTTTGGTGTCGTCAGTAAACTTCGATATTATGCCTGAAATTCCTTCGTCTAAGTAGTTAATGTATACTAAGAAAAGAACTGGTCCTAGAACAGACCCTTGAGGTACCCCGCTAGTGACGTGTATCCAGCTAGATGATTTTCCATTTATAACTACGCGTTGCCTACGATTACTTAGCGACTTTTCTATCCACCTTGATATCGCGCTTTCAATTCCGTGCGCTTTTAATTTAGTTAGTAAACATTTGTGTGGAACTTTGTCGAAGGCCTTTTGAAAATCTTAGTAAATTATGTCAACTGCTTTACTTTCGTCGAATTCATTAAAAATGTCATTGAAGAAGTCTAATAGATTAGTTAGACAAGAGCGTTTATTTCGAAAGCCGTGTTGGGTGTCTCTAAGTAGCTTCTTTTCTTCCAAGTGGTTAACGAGTTCGTCGCGTATAAGTGTCGTCTAACATTTTGCAAACGACCAAGGTTAAACTAATTTGGCGATAATTACTAGGTAGAGATCTACTGCCTTTTTTCAAATATTGGAGTTACGTTAGCGAGCTTCCACTCATCGGGTATAGTCCCTATCTCTAACGAATAATTAAACAATAACGACAGCGGTTTGGCTAGTTCACTTTTGGCTTCTTTTAATATTCGAGGGAAGACCATATCCGGGCTGGGTGACTTATTTACCTTAAGCTTTTCAATGCACATCAGTACGTATCTTTCTGTAACGGTGATACTACTTAATGCCTCGATGTAACCTATTTGGATAGCTGTCGGTGTTGGGATTTCGCTAAGATCTTCTGTAGTAAAGACTGATGTAAAAAAATGTGTTTAAAGTACAGCTCATTTGTTCATCGTTCGTGGTAAAGTTTCCGCTCTCGTCAGTTATCAGTCCGATAGATGTAGATGTTTCTCTCTTTTGTCGCATGTAACTATAAAACTCTTTTGGGTTGGTTTTACTTTGATTTGCCACATGTGATTCCAAGGACTTTTTATTCTGTTTAATTAACCTTTTGGATTCCCGTCGTAAGTCTGAATATTTGGCGCGTTCTGTCTCGTCGTTAGAAGTTTTTGATCTAATATGGGCATTCCTCTTGTTTCGTAGACAGTTAGCTATCTCGCTACTCCACCCTTTAGGTTTATTTTTGTGCGGTGAACGATGATATTTTAAAGGAATACATTCTTTCACCGCATCGAAATACGAGCTAGTAAAAAATGTCCATTTATCGTTTATGTAGTGCAAGTTGCTCCAATCTCTTGCTTAAATTTTGTTCTGAGCTTAGTAAAATTCGTTTTTCTAAAGTCTGGGACTCTTTCGTTGCTACTGATTATATATTTACGATTGAAATTTATACTAAATGTGATTGCACGGTGGTCGCTATTACTAAATTCCTCTCCGACATTAATATTCTCTATCTAATCTTCTTTTGTTGCAAAAATTAGGTTGAGTATATTATTTCCGCGAGTAGGGCATAGTACAAACTGAGTTAGTGAACTTTCTTTTAAGTTAGTATAGAGTTCGTTACCATAATGAGAGGATAGAGGTTCTTGCCACTTTAGTATTGGTAAATTAAAATCGCCCAAAATTACGGTATCGTGAGCGTTACTTATTTCGCTGATTTGTACAAAGAAATCGCGGTTGGTTTGCGTTGGCTGAACTGGGGATCTATATATTAGAGCCAGCACTATTTTCGTCCCGTAGTTGTTTTTAAGAAGTATGTACGATGTGTCTATGTTTGCGATTTGTGGCTTTGTTAATTGGATCGGGTTGAGATTTTCTTTGATGTAGAATAGGACACCGCCTTCTTTTTTGGACTTTTTTCAAACAATTTGTATTCAGATAGATTATATTCTGCTAGGAAATCTCTGTTTTCAATATTTAACCATGATTCTCTAATGTCGATTATATCATAATTATCTGTTAACGCAATTTCCTCTAAATCTGAAAATTTGTTACGAATGCTATGAGCGTTGACATAGAAAACCTTCCGGTTGTGACGGATGGGTGTCCTCGTGTTATTCCCAGTTCTTAATCGAACACATCCTGCGGTACTTGTCTCTGTGGAACGTGAGCAACCCCGTTTTTTGCCCTGTAATCCTTTACTGCGTCGTTGAGTAGCCTACCAAGGCGGGCACCGCCTATTTGATTTAGGTGGACACCGTCTTCTGAAAACAAGGATTTGTCATAGTAAAAACTGTTCCTGTTCCAGGTGTCGACAAAACCGATATTCTCTTCACTGCAGATTTTGGCTAGTCGACGGTTGACACTAGTGGCGATGTTATAGAATCGGTCGTCAGCCTGTCTACGGGGAATGTACCCGAAAGAATAATTTTGCTAGATTTTTCTTTAAACCGTCTTATCATTCGACGGTATTTCACCAGGAGGTCCTCTGATCTGGTTGTATGTATATCGTTAGTTTCTACGTGTATGATGCACGTCGTGTTGGTGGAGGCCAGGCTTGATACTTCGTCTACAGTGGCAATCACGTCGTCCAGGCCGCCACCAGGAATACAGAAACGTTTCCTAGACCTGGGTGCCCTACCACAAAACTCCGTGAGTTGCCCTTTCACGATAGAGTCACCACAAGCCTGACCTCATCGTCGTTCTCCTCTTCATTTTCCTATGAAAGAATCTGGAAACGGTAATGACAAGTGGTAGTGGGTATGAACCTCTTCGCACTGGCCATGGGACACACGTTTTTCCTAACTACCTGGAAATCCTCCTCTGGGGGAAGAAGGTTAGTGGAGACAGGGAGTATGACGGCAGATGAAGCAAGGGTCTGCGTCGCTCCGATATTAAGAGTAACGAATTCCTGCAACGATTCCAGCTTCTCTGTCAAAGCATCAATCTTGCGTAGTGCTGTATTTAGCTTATCCGTCAACACTCTGCTTGCTTGGCAGAATCTGAAAATGAGAACGCCTCTATTAGCGAAGATCGTCGAGCCGAAGATTCTAGAACAGCACGTACACGTCAGCTGTGGTGCCATGGTGATGGTTGACCTGTAGTTACGGGAAAGGGAAGTAGGAGTATTAAATCGCCTGTAAATAAAAGAAAATTTTGGTACACTTAAAAGGTCAGAATATTAATTTTCTGGAAAAAAAGTTATTTATGGACAAACGAATAATATATAAATTGCCTGTAAGAAAACAAAAAAAAAAATTATACCTGAAAGATGTCAGAATATTAATTTACTGGAACAAAAAAGTATTGATTATTTATTGGAGGGGAAATGTAAGTAAAAAAATCGCCTGTTAGAAATTAAAAACAAGAAAAAAAACAATACCAAACAAGATGGCCTCCACTTACATATATGGTTTAGAAGGGAAATAAAGGTATTTAAATCGCCTGTAAGAAAACAGAAAATTTTATTATGCCTGAAAGAGGTAAAAATATTAATTTACTGCAATGGAGAAATATTAATTATTTATTGAAGGAAAATATAGGTATTAATTCGCTTGTTAGAAATCAGAAACAAGAAAAAACAAGGCTAAACAAGAAAGCTCCCGCCAATATGACAAGGAGATAAAAGAAATTTTAAATAAGGGAACGTACACAGAGAGACCAAAAGAAAGGAATTGTTATGGGCTAAATCTTGTAAACAAGACAAACCTTGTCATATCAAATAGTAATTGTGACGCTCAAAGAAATAGCAAAACAAAATGTAAATGAAAATAAGAGAAATGCGAAAATATTACTTACAGTTCTTGTTTTGGAGCAAAAGTGGTGCTGTGAAGATTTCTCAAAGTGACCACGTGAAAGGATAAATTTAAGCGGTCAACTATTATATATATTAAATTTGAAGGAAATCGCTTATTTCACAGGTAGAGTAATTAAATGAGGGAAAATAAAGAAGTATAACTTATTAATATACAAATGGCAAAGTCAAAACCACTTTAAGCGACAAATTGTTGGAGAAACACAAAAAGCACCTTATCGCAAGGATGGGGTGGGGAGAACTACAGAACTACAGAAACAACGACCAGCAAAGATCCTAAGATCCGCTCAAGGCCAGTACGCTTACATAAGATTTTAACTACCACATTCTAACGTTAGTGTATCATGCTTTTTTTTTACATGCTGTTTTTTGTGTTTTTTTAACTATTTCAACTCTATGGTACACACTTTTCTACATGTGTACCGTTTGTATATATATATTTTTACATGATTTTTTAAAAATATTTCTATTCTACTGTACACACTTATCTATATGTGTATTCTTTGACCTTTCTTTACATGCCTCTTCTAATTATTTCAATTCTACGGTACACACTTATCTACATGTGTACTCTTAACATGCAAGTTCAGCTATCCCTCAAATACACGAACACGCTTCTTCGAACCAGGGGCGGGGGGGAGGGTGATAGGACAGTACTCTCTTCTCCCGCAGGCTAGTGATGAAAATAATATACTTATAGGACAGACAGAAAAAGAAAAGGGGGGGATTCACATTCACTCTATGCAGGGAGGCGTCACTGGCATATTTTTATTCATCATTTCATTTTAATACTCAACTCCTTATAATATATGACGTTTTAATCTGTGCTCCTACTACGTTATATTTACACCATTGAAGTCTCATCAACTTGGATTTTGAACATATTAACTGACGTGGTTTCTACTACACGGTTGGGCAGTCTATTCCACGTTTTCTTGATTTTAAACGTGAAGTAACTTTGTGCTATACTAGAGTTATATCCCTTATTCACTAATTTTAAACCATTTGGGCGTGTGTAGGCCCTTTTGTCCATCTGGAACAATAGTCTGTAATCAATATTAGTAAATCCTTTTAAGATTTTGAATATCTCAATCAATTGTCCTCGTAATCGTCTACTTTCAAGTGATAGTAGGTTTAATGAGCGGAGTCTATCTTCCTACGGTTTGTTTTAGATTCCAGGAACTAGTTTCGTAGCCCGCCGTTACACTCTTTCTAACTGCGCTATATCCTTGTTTAGGAAGGGACACCAAAATTGAACCGCGTATTGGAGGGGTGGGCGCACGAGTGATTTGTATAGTGGCAGGATTATATTTTTCTATTTGAAAGTAAAATTCCGAGCAATATATCCTAGCATTCGGTTGGCTTTTTACAAGCTTCTGCGCATTGTTTCGATACTTTAAGGTCCTCCGAGATTAAAATCCCCTGGTCTTCTGCTAAGTTAACGGATTCGAGAATTTTGTCTTTCATATGGTATTCTACTTTTAAGTTATGACATCCTAAATGCATGACCTTGCATTTACCTATGTTAAAGCCCATTTGACAATTTTATTAAGGTCCCTTTTCATTTGCTCTACATCGGGTCTCGAAAGTGCTCGGCTTCCTAGCTTTGTCTCATCTGCAAATTTAATGTAAAGAATAAATAATAATGGGCCCAGGACTGACCCCTATGGTACCCCACTAGTGACTGGGGCCGAGCCTGAACACGCCCCATTTACAACAACCCTCTGTGAATGATTTGATAGCCAGTTTCTAATCTATTTAAGTATGTTACCCCTCACTCCAATTGCTCTAATTTTCATCAATAGCCTTTCGTGCGGAACTGTATCAAAGGCCTTTTTAAAGTCAAGGTATATTATACCCGCCGCTTTAGTTTCATCGTAGATGCAAATCATGTTATGAAAGAATTCGAGTAAATTGGTTAGGCACGAGCGCCCCTGTCTGAATCCATGCTGGGAGTCTGCAATTAAATTATTAGCCTTTAGCCTCGCAATGGCTCACCAACCTATTTCTTACTATCGATTCTAAGAGTTTTCCAATTACAGAAGTTAGACTGATGGGACGGAAATTAGTAGGCTCAGTTTTATCCTCTTTTTTTTTAATATCGGCGTAACATTTGCACGCTTGAACTCTATTTAAACTAGGCCTTCCTTTATTTATCGATTGAAAATCGTGCAGAGCGGTCTTGCTAATTGATTTTTTAGTTCTTTAAGATGGGTTGGGTACACCCCATCAGGCCCGAGTGACTTCGATTTTTTCATTTTATTAACACATAGAATCTCCCCTTCATTTATATTTATGTTGGATAGGATATTTTGTCTTTCAAAATTTATGTCCTCGCCTAGTGTTTCTAATTGCGTCACGTCTTCAATAGTAAAAACGCTCGAGAAGTGCTCATTTAATATTTTAACAAATTGTTCTGGGACGTCCGTCATAACACCCTATTTACCTCTGATCGGCCCTCGAACCCTTTTAGGGTTTTTTACTGTTAACGTAACTATAAAACCGTTTCGGTTCGTGATTCGAATTTATAGAAAGGTCTTTTTCATATTTCAGCTTAGCTTCTCTAATGGCCCGCTTTTTTTTCCTGATTTGTTGTCATTTCGTTTTTTTCTAAAACTATGATAGTCTTAATTACGCTCCCGAATTAAGTTAATTATTAAAAGCTAACCTACTGTGCTCTCTTTGACTTTCCATTCTTTCGACGTACGTACTTAACTAACTCGGAATCTACCGTAAGCACATTTTGCTGTAGCTCCGAGTACATTCCCTGTACTGTCTTATTATCAAAACATCTGCCCCAGTCTATCCTTTTAATCCGGTCACGGAATGTTTCAAAATTAAAACTCCCAAATCGTGGGATTAATTGTGAACTCTCTTTTACCTCAACGCTCGTATTAATTTCAAACCTAATTACATTATGGTCACTCGTCGCCAAATGCTCACCCACACAAACGTTTTCTACAAAAGTCTCCTCTGTTGAGATAATCAAATCAAGTATATTTTGATCACGCGTAGGTTCCTCTACTTTTTGCACAAGAAAATTATCCTGAATGAAATTGACCAATCTCTCCCCAACTTTATCCGAAGTATAGTTTGTAAAGTTAACTTTAGGGTAATTCGAAATCTCCACAAATTATTGTTTTTCCTTTTTTCACCATAGATAAAAGGCACTCAAAGAGTAGCACGTTCTCTGATTCTATTAGAATTGGGGGGCGATAAGTAACGGCCAAGTTAATTTTATTATTTTTAGCACACTCGAGCTCAATTAGCAGAACGTCGCTCTTCATATTTACGGTCGTCGGAACAATCGATATCGCATTTATTCCCTCTTTTACGTAAGCTAAAACTCCACCTCCTTTCTCAGTTAGGCGATCCTTGTGATAAATTTTGTACCCTTCTATATTAAATTCCGCAATAAGGTCTCTAGAAGCTGTATCCAACCATGTCTCGCTAATACATATGATATCGTAATCACCCTCTTGAATCATGGCTTTAAATTCGGACAATTTGCGTAAATGCATTTTAATTTTCCTTTTAAATAACAGCGTCCATCTCTCGTATGGTTGGAGCGTTTCCCTGCTCGCCTAAATAGATTGACTCCTCGCGTGAAATCCGGATCGGCTCATTTATGACTTAGGGGCAAATAACTTTCGTACTATAGAGATTACGGAGGCTTTCATCAACAATTCTGCCCAGCTTCGAATTACCCACTGAATTTAAATGAATACCATCATTAAACAGAGAGAGAGAGAGAGAGAGAGAGAGAGAGAGAGAGAGAGAGAGAGAGAGAGAGAGAGAGAGAGAGAGAGAGAGAGAGAGAGAGAGAGAGAGAGAGAGAGAGAGTGTATGCGTGTGTGTCATACGGAGAGTATCTCACGGACGATAGGACCATCAACCGGCGTCTTTCAGTAGACTTCCGGCGCGATAACGAAGCGAGACGAGTAAAACTGGAGCCCGGAACCCAGCGAGAGGGCGCTAAGCCCTTGCCCGCCGCACCTTTGCGACGGAGTGGGACTCGCTGCCGACGGCAAACAAAATTGCTTCCGGCAAAGTTGTATATATTTCCCAGCACGGGAACGAGCAAAGCAGTATTCAAGAAGGACTCAGGCAGTACCCAAGCAGTAATCAAGAGGATTCGTTGGAATGATCCTAGGAGACGACGCGCAACTTATCAAGCGACTTCCCGGCACCCTAAGGGCTCGCAGGCAAGAAACCAGTTGTTCAGAGCTACGAGAGCGAAGGACCTAAAGTCTCATTCTGGAATAACGTGCTCCGTACCCTACAAGGACTCTCCCTCGAACAACCACTCGAGTACCCCCTCTTGGAAAATCGTAAGCCTATTACATTTTTTCTTTATCACCGTTGAAGAGGCGTGACGCTTCCGACTACGAAGCTTCACCTCATCATCTCCTCCCGTTTATTTGTGGTAAATATAGTGCTACGCCAAGCTCGTGCCGAAATATTCATTGTAAATTAATTTTATTTTGCTGAACGATTAGTTTTTCCCATAATGTATCATAAGGTTCGCATTTGTTTGTATTTTAGTAAAAATTATTTTGTTTGCCTTGTTTAAATCCCAGAACCACACAAAAAGCCATTGAACTATTTTACTAAGTCGGCCAACGGTAGAAAACGCAATCGCATATCCCACGCAATTAAAAGGGGCATTCCCCCGATCTGCTTGTCCCCCGCTTCTAGGGAGGGTAAGCGAAGGTATGTGAAGCCACCTGACCTACAACACCTACCTATGCGTAGACCGATTACTACAAGCCTACCTACTGCGTAGTCCGAGCACTACACGTCTTCTTCAGGACAAAATTCTTGCGATACCTAATTTCACTCCCCGATGCTGCTATAGTATGTATCCTACTTTTGCCAATAACTGCTATAGCATGTAACCTACCTTAACATAGGGAAATTTCTTAATAACAGGGAATTTTCCTCAACCTCCGCAATAGAGAATTTTCTTAATAGCAAAGAATTTTCTTAAGAAGGTTTTAGCGAAATTATTTACTCTTCGTCTGTACATAGTTTGAGAAAGTTATTTATTTCTAAGCTAAACCCTTAAATACGTTGCTCCTCGAATTTTATACTACAGTTGTTAGTGATGAAAGTACTGCTTCAAAGCACTTACTAGATTAAGTATTTTAGCCGGAAAAGTTGAGTGCAACAAATGCAACAGACCACTTAATTTCAAAACTAAGAAAGTACGCAGAAAAGACTATCCAGTATGGAGGTTTGAAAGAAAGGGTTCTCAAGCTATTATGTCTGCAAGGAGTGGTGACAGCTTTTTCCATTACACGGATTTAAATGGCAAGCTTAATTGCAACTTGAGCCTGTGGTCGATTCTAGAAATATTGTTCCTGTGGTCTACTGAAATGCCGCTGCGAACAGTAACGAAATATACTGGTATTTCTATTAGCACTGCGATAAGCTGGTTTAATTACTGTCGTGAAGTTTGTTCATTTATTGTATCTGTGAATCGTCGAGGTCAGATGATTGGTATAGTAAACCAACGGTTTCCTGGACGAAGAATGTATAATAGAAGTCGCATTTTGGAAATCATGGACTCTGGGTCTTTGGACTATGACATAAAAATGATTGGTGCTATTTCTATGTTTACCCACGCGATGCCGCTACTTTGTTGCAAATCAAAATGCAACCAAAAATTCTTACCTTTATTCATATTTACAAGATATCAAAGAACAGTTTGTACACTAACATTTTTAACCTTCTAATGTTTTAGACATTTTATTAAACTAAATTAAATTTTTAACTTTTTAATTTACCCCATTTTCAAATGTAAATGCAGACAGGATTCAAATATGATGGTAGCATACATTCTATAGCAGAGTTCTGCAGGTAGGATACATACTATGGCAGCACACACTAACCTTCTTCGCCAAATCAAGTACGTCGTTTCTGTCTGATGGTCATTTTTTTTTTGTAGCACAAATTTATTCCTGAATATGCTCGATTCATGCAACACTTAAACTCGCTGCTGTCGAGAAATATCTTAGTTATCCCCTCAGAAATGCGAAGAGTTTTCTTGTCCTAAAGAGGCTACAATCTCGGCTGTTTGTTCGGTCCATTTTTATCATGTAGCCTCTAATCAGCGATAACCAAATGCAACTACTTGCTTTCTTATCTCTCTCTTTGTGGTTCTCAAAAAATCGATAGTGTATTCTCTCGAGGACGCCTTAGAATTTTATAAGGAAGCCGCGACTTCCGTCCTTATTTGGATTGAGTGAAATTACCATTATTACCACCCAAAAGCTCATAGTACTTATTCTGTTCACTCTGCAGTTGATGTTCGACATTATAATTTCATCCTGCATTTTACGAATGACATTTGCAATGTTCTTGGTTCTCTAAACGTCACACCTGTCATCATATGTTGCCTTTTGTCGATCTTGGGCACCCAACTATTTTTTCTCTCGCACGATGATCATGCGAATTTAGCGTTGGCTTAAGAAGAGGACATAGAAAAGCATCCATTTCATAACTTTTCTCATCTTAACTTTTGAGCAATTCAATGACAAGGCTTTCCTGTCAGCCATATCATAGTTGATTTTACCTTATCTGATTATCATCAGCCTTCGTTCCTCTTTCTTACTGTTGGCATGTTTCCGACCAAATTCTGGGTCTTTTTCACCAGGGTGCCCGACATACTCACAGGTACATGGTTTCGTGTATCCAGGTATGCACACAGATCCCGCCAAATGGTGCCTCATTTGCTTGTTTTTGAGAAGTGTCTAAGTCATTCAGCATACTATGAGCCCTCTGGCTCCTTTTCTTCTTTTTTCGTTGCGTTTTGACGCAATCCATGTAGATTATTCGTGAAATTACCTTGCGAATGTGGTTGAAGTTACCTTATAACTAATCGATCGATTAAAGCAGTGGTCATGGGCTGTATGCAGTCCTGATATGCGAGTTTCGATCGTTACTCAAGCCTTCATCTTGGAATGGGCTTGGCAATTTTTTTTGTCCCGTCCACAATTTTAATCAACCATAGGAGGTTATTCGAAATAATTAATTGCAAGTGTTCATGTCAGTTATTTGCTAATTTTGCATCCGTAGCACTAGCGACGATGTTAAAACAGTGACGCCGTCAGACGGTTCCACAGTCAGTTCAAGGCTAGCATCCGAATCTAGGGATTTTTTTCTTGCTCTGGTGCAGAATTAGTTAATTATACGAGGGGGAGTCAAAAAGTTCTCAGATAAATGGCATAAAATTTTTATTTGTAATAATACTGTAATCATTTTTCTACATAAGCTCCATTAACATCTATACACTTTCTTAATCTATGAATCCAACGGTAAAGACCATCTTTGTAGAATTCACGGGGTTGTCTCTGGCACCAAGTAATGACCTGCTTTTTTGCTTCATCTAATGATTGAAACCGGGTTCCTTTTAGGTGTCCCTTTAAATTTGGAAACAGAAAAAAGTCAGAGGGTGCTAAATCAGGGCTATAAGGGGGATGAGCAAGAGTTTCCCATCGAAATTCCCGTAGCTGAGATCTCACAGCTTTGGACGAATGTGCAGGGGCATTGTCATGGTGGAACAAGATTTGCTTGTGGAGCTTTCCTCGTCGTTTTTTGGCTATTGAAGTTTTCAGCTTCCTTAAAACTCCTTCGTAATAGCTGGATGTAACAGTTTTTTGTCCTTCTAAGAAGTCTATTAAAATAATTCCCTCCGAATCCCAAAAAACTGTAGCCATTATCTTCTTAACGGACCTCTCTGTCTTGAACTTGATAGGCCCTGCTGCCCCCCCTTGGGTGCCACTCTTTTGATTGATTTTTACTTTCAGGATCAAACTGATACACCCAAGTTTCATCTCCCGTTACGAGGCGCTCAAAAAAACTATCCTCGTTTGCTTCAATCTTGGTCAAAATAGCCAAAGAAAGGTTGGCCCTATGATTCAGCTGGTCTTCTCGCAACGCTTTTGGGACCCAACGTGCTGAAAGCTTGCTCAGGCCAAGATTTTCAGTTAGAATTCCAAATGCTGAGCCATGAGAGATTTCACATGCATTGGCAACTTCATCAATAGTAATACGGCGATCTTTATCCACTAGATTCCTCACAAGCTCGACATTTTCTGGGTTAATGGAGGTGGAGGGTCTCCCTTCACGTGGATCATCTTCAACTTCTTCTCTGCCCCCCTTGAAGCGCTTAATCCAGTCGTAAACTACCGCTCTACATGGCGAAGAGTCACCATAAACCTGTTGTAGAGCGTCAATAATCTTAACAGGCTTCCAATCAAGTTTAGTCAGGAATTTAATGTTCGCTCTTATCTCAAAATTTGCCATTTTATGGGTTCAAAAAAGTAACCTTTTTGAAGCACATCTAATACAAAGAGTCTCGACAAATTGAATGACGAATTTTGTAGGAATTGTTCAGAAAACATGAAAGTCGTGTTTGACCCTGTATTTACTTGTACAAAATCGAACATTTCAATAATCTGGCATTTGTCTGAGAACTTTTTGACTCACCTACGTATGTACTTTTGTCTTCGTGAACAATACTTCTCTTATTCTAACTAACCAGTTTCTTCTTATCTTAATTCTTCCGTATGTGTATATGACTTGGTACTGGTATAGCGTACGAGAAGTGCAGGCGAACGGCTTAAAAGCTTCGTTTGAAAGAGTCTTTTTTGAGACTCAGGATGGCGGAGTGGATTCGCCGCTGGCTAACAGTGGTCCAGCGACGCGGGAAGCTGTTCGCAACTTGCTTACGCTATTATTTTTTCTTTGCCCCCTTTCCTACTCCCCTCTATCTACAATGGGGCCCAGACCCGGGAGGGGGAGTGTTAGCCCTTGGATAACTTTTCCAAACGGGCTCTCTTCATTTCTTCAAAATACGCTCCGCTTCTAGGAGGTGGGTTGTATAGCGTACGAGAAGTGCAGGCGAGCGGCTTAAAAGCTTCATTTGAATGAGTCTTTTTGAGACTCAGGATGGCGGAGTGGATTCGCCGCTGGCTAACAGTGGTCCAGTGACGTGGGAAGCTGTTCGCAACTCGCCTACGCTATTATTTTTTCTTTGCCCCCTTTCCTACTCCCCTCCATCTACAATGGTGCCCAGACACGGGAGGGGGAGTGTTAGCCCTTGGATAACTTTTCCAAACGGGCTCTCTTCATTTCTTCAAAATACGCTCCGCTTCTAGGAGGGGGGTTGTATAGCGTACGAGAAGGGCAGGCGAGCGGCTTAAAAGCTTCATTTGAATGAGTCTTTTTTTGAGACTCAAAATGGCGGAGTGGATTCGCCGCTGGCTAACAGTGGTCCAGCGACGTGGGAAGCTGTTCGCAACTCGCCTACGCTATTATTTTTTCTTTGCCCCCCTTCCTACTCCCATCTATCTACACTGGTGATGGTTGAGATTCGTCATACCTCATTAAGAGTGCCTGCGAATCAGATTTTTCTCTGTTGCAACTTAGTTCCTGTATCTTTGAAACCCGTGTACAACGGATCCCTAACAATGTATTTTAAATTCCTCTCCTCACCCCTGTCACACCCACCTTTGCAATCCAAATGCAGCGGCCTTATCCTCTTTTGCAGGAACCTTCGGTATCAACCATAAGCAACCAGGAAACAGTCATGACCTCGTTGGTTGCAAAGTTCAGAACTCTCCTGTCTCGCTTTCTGTCAGTTAGGGGAGAACGGCCCAACTACATCGCCTTCGTGCGGGACAGCCGCCCAGGGCGGCACTTGTTAAGTGGCGGCATGAACGCCCCTACAAAATTATAAAAGTAAGAATCTAGAAATAAAGACATAAATTGAAATAGAATAAATTATATATATATATATATATATATATATATATATATATATATATATATATATATATATATTATTTTATTAATATAAAAAAAACATTTGTAACGGTTCACAAAAATAATTTGTTACCACCGAAAGACAAAAATAGAAAATCAACTCAGTTTGGAATTCAGTTTTTTATTATAATGGTTTAAAAATCTTATAATAGAGAACTGATTTTTTCTTAACAATTGGATTTTTTTAAAGAATAAAGAAAATCCAAAAAATCATTGATTTATTTTATAAAAAAATCAAGTGATTTAATCAATTCCATCCATGCCACAAACCTTCCCCTAAAAGACCTGCAGTATGCAAAATTTCTTAGTTGGGCTATTTGTTCTACAATGCTTCCAGATTAGTATACTATTGTGAATAAAGTCTTATACTTAATACTTTAACATATGTAATGTTATTTTTTATAGGTTAGGTTAAATAGTTAAGTATATAAATACGTTTCAAACCAATCTTCCATCAGGATCTTTCAAATAACCGCAAATGTATAAGAAAAGATTAAATCTATCTGGTGCTCAATTTAGAAAGAAGAGGAAAGAAGAAGAGAAGAAACGAGCAAATGATGAAGGTGTGCCATCTACTTTTCACTATCATCTATACTGCTATTTTGTTATATAGTTTTTTGAGTCATTTAAAATCTACTATAAAAAATAAATAAATAATATATAAAATATAAAAAAATAAAATTAAATAAAAACTTAGCTATACTTACAGAAGTATGATCAACAGATTGTTTAATGTAGGGTTTAATTGTGTTGATATTTTCACAACATTGAAAGGAAATTGGTAAAAATGGCAAAAATGTTTGTTGTATAAATAGTTAAAAATCCTTTTCTTTAGGTTTTATTAAAACAAAACATACAGCACATATCATGTCCTAAAATAGAATGAAGAGAATATTACATTTTAGATTACAGACTGAAAGTTCAATAAATTATGCTTAGTGACATTTTAAATTAATTGTACTAAACTATTCATGCATTGGTCATTTATGTTCAATTTTACTACAGGGGCACTTTTGAAATATTTTGGAACACCCTCTGCCACTAGCCATGATGAGAAGCCGTCTACTTCTACAACAAAACAAGCCTCTACAGAAATGGTCTTTGAGCCTTCGGCTGATGATGATGAAGACCCATTTGCTTTTACTTCTTCCCAGGAAGATTCTTCAGGTTAGTTTGTTTGTACATATGTCTGTGAATGTGTGCATCTATATGTGTGTATCTCTGCAAATCATTTCACAGCATTTTAGAACAGTTTATTGTATCATTGAGGCTTATAACAGTGGTGAGAAGTAATGAAACCCAGTACATTAAAAAACTCTTTTCAGTGGGCTTTGTTTGTATTTAGGCGGGGTTTTTTTATACCAATCCTGGTCTAGGTATCCTACGACAAGCAAATCTGTAAGAAATCGGAAAAAAGTAGTGCCCCATCTCCCCATGAGTTACACCTATGATTATCTAACTTATTTGTGTATACTATTTCTCTTGTTTTTTTTTTTGTAATTATAAATGCCTGGAACAGAATTTCCTCCTGAGGATGAGTCTCTGTCCACCGACACTACTAACTGGCCGTCAGTTCTGACTGAGAGAATTCGGACACAACTGGCTTCCAGAAGACCAAGTCAAGTGCCGTCTGATTTTATATTCCATAAGAACAACACTGACAGAAGAAGTTATCACCATCATTACCTCAGAAAGTCATTGGTTAGTGGAGAAAATATAACCAGAAGTTGGTTGGTTTATTCCTTGAAAAAGAACATCTTTTTTTTGTTGTTTCTGTTGCATATTATTTTCCAAGAAAAAAATAAATTTAACAAGTTTGGGACTAACGTACTGAAAGCGCGCAAGCTCATTGCTAGCAGCACATGGAACAGTTCAGACCATCTAAATTCTATGAAAATGTGAAAAGAATTATCAGTGAAGATGAGGAAGGGAGAGACCATTGAGAAGTTAAGATGGAAAGCGGTACTGACACGCCTCACTGCTATTGTGCATTCTTTGGCAGTTAGGAATTTGGCACTAATGAAGCATACAGAAAAGTTATTCTCACCATCAAATGGCAATTTTCTCAAAGAAGTTGAACTAATGGCAAAGTTTGATCTTATAATGCAAGAGCTCATTGGCCATGTCCAAAAAGGTACATCCTGTTACACCAGCTACTTCGGCCACCACATACAAAATTAACTCATTGATGTGTTGAGCAGCAAGATTATTATAGAAATGGTGAGCGACATCAAGCAATCAAAATTTTTTTCGATAATTTTAGATTGCACTCCAGATATCAGCCACACTGAACAGTTGTCAACTGTGATTAGGATTGTGTCACTGGAGAAGAAACGCCATATAAAGGAACATTTCATGTGTTTCTTGGAGGCAGAGAAGTCCAAAGGTCAACATATAGCATTCTTGATTCTGAAGAGACTGGATGAGCTAAAATTCCTTTCATGGATTGTAGAGGATAATCATAGGACAACGGGACTAACATGAGTGGAAAAACAAGGGTGTTCAATCCAGGCTCTTAGAAATTAATCCCAGAGCTCTGTTTGTTCCATGTGGAACTGGAACTCACTCTTTGAATTTAATGTTGGCCGATGCTACTAAGGGATCTATTGATGCCACAAATTACTTTGGTTTCTTGCAAAAACTTTACAACTTGTTTTCAGCCTCCACACAGCAATGGACCATTTTGAAAAAAAATATGTGGACATCACAGTGAAGATGTGGTTTAATAGAAGATGGAAAAGCAAGATCAAGAAGGTGGAACCCCTGAGATATGAGGCAGCTGTAGTAAGAGATGCACTGATCGAGGTGAGGGACAACACCAACGACTCAGTAGTAAAAGTAGAGGCTCAATCTCTAGCCGAGGAGGTTGGGTCGTACAGCTTCGTTCTTTGCTCAGTAGTGTGATATGACCTGTTGTGCCAAATTCAACATGTGAGAAAGCAGATGCAATCTCCTAGCATGAATATTGATGTTGCAGTAAATCTTTTAAAGAAAACAGAGATGTCTCCACAATTACAGGGCAACAGGTTTTGTGGCTGCACAAATGGCAGCCTAAGATATGTGAACAAATGAATGTAGAGGCTGTGTTAAAACAAAAACGGCCGAGGTACACAAAGCGGCACTTCTCATATGAAGCATTTGAAGAGCACGAGATTGGTGCTTTGAAGAAGCTGGAGGTGTTATTTTTCATTGCAGTGGTAGATTCTGCAACATTAGCCATTTAGGAAAGATTTCCCGCGTTGAAAATTGTGGGAGAGAAGTTTCGAGTGCTGATACATTTTCAAAATCTCACATTTGAGGAGCTAACAGAACAATGCGCGACATTATTATTATTATGCTACACTTTAAGGGACAATCTGACTTAAATGACAAAGAGCTTGCACGGGAGCTGAAGAACTTGCCTGACTTGCTCTCCAAGACCCTATCCTTGCTTGAATTGCTGTCATTTATCCATGAAAGGGAGCTCTCTGAATTGTATCCAAATTTGTGGACTGTTCTCAGAATTGGTCTTACTCTTCCAGTTACTGATGCTGAAGCAAAGAAGAGCTTTTCAAAGATGAAGCTCATCAAATCTTACCAGAGATTATCTAAGACACAGGAGCGTCTTACTGGTCTTGCCATGATCAGTATAAATCATACAATTTCTGGTCAGATTTCGTATTCTGATTTAATTAATGACTTTGCATCAAGGAAGACAAGAAAAGTAAGGTTTTAAATAGCAGTTGTACTGTTGCCCAATTTGATTTGTTTCTTGTTCTGAGTGTAATAAAACACATTCTTTTAAGTGTCTTAATTTTATGTGATAGAGCTTTTATATAATTTACAAATTAAATTCTCTAGTTTAATTATAACAATTTAATTTGTACCTGATGCCTTACATGCCATACGTTCACTACTTTGTAACTCTACAAATAACACGCTGAATAAACGACTTTTTGCCTTTGAGATACGTTCATTTAGTGGTTCGGCCCTACCTTCTTGGTTAATTGAACCGGAGAAGTCCTCCTCAAACGATTTGGGAATCGCAGTAAATACTAACTAGCTGCGGATGTCGTTGATTTCATTGAAACTAACTCTACACATGATCGCGTGAAATGCCCTGATGAGACAGAGAGCACTGTTGTTCTACGTAATTTAGCTCCATGTCCTTGGAATATTCCACCTAATGCTTCCGAATCACAAAGTCCAGGTGTCCTTTCCGATCCAGCTTCCCATTCCAGTTTCCCATCTACAACTACTAACATTCCTCAAGCCGACAAGAAGATATTAGGAATGAACAAGAAAGAATTATCCAGATACAATATCATGTTTATGATGCTGATAATAGTGTGAATAGTCACGATAATCTGACAATACAATTGCCTGGTCCTAGGATATATTTACGTGCTCATAAACCAGTACGTCGTTTAGATTTGTAATTCTTTCGATTACTACTTTAACTTTCTTTATCTATGTAGTGTATTGTATATTTTGTAATTTTGAAAAGGAATGAGTTCTTTTTGGTGAAAGTGACTGTTATATGTTCCCCCTTGCTCATTTATATTTGTTCATATGTGTTCATGTTGCTAATATTTTGTTTTCTTTCTTTTCTAGATGTATTATGAATATAGTTGATTAAACCCTATAAAAAAGGGGGCAGTTTGAATATACTTTCTCAGTTCTATCATTACATTAAAAGCTTGTAGGGCAGCTATGCTCATCATACTTATAACTATTATTACAATTTAATCAACTATTATGGATAAAGTCATACGAATCGCGAATTTTGATCTACCTACTTCGGATCCACATGCTGGCAAATTATGGAAGCTTTGGTATAGAAATTCCTGCTACTTCCTTTCTACAATATCTGATCATTCTCCAGACAAGTTAGAAGTACTCTACTTGTACATTGGTCCTCATGTCGCAGATGTAATAGAGGGCTGGTGCTGAGTATTCGAAGTCTAAGGCAGCTATGCCCATCACCAAGGGTGGATCCAAGGGAGGGGTCCCAGGGCTCCCATGACCAGGGGGAAAGTCCACACAGTGTGCCTAACTTGGCTCTCGTGTCACGAGTCACAGCGGAAACACAGTGCGTGCGCATAACTCGCTGACCAGTCGGTCCTGACTCACACGCCTGGCCCTTCCGCTCTTTGTCAGCTAGCCTAAGCTGGTCATGTGCTCGTTGGAATTTTTCACTTTCGGAACTAATTCCAGCATCCTCTCTCTCTCTCTCTCTCTCTCTCTCTCTCTCTCTCTCTCTCTCTCTCTCTCTCTCTCTCTCTCTCTCTCTCTCTCTCTCTCTCGTCTCTCTCCCTCCGCGCAACTACACCAGGATCATCTCGGCGTCATCCTCTCTCTGAAACACAGCAGTGCAAAGTAAGTGATTTTTGTATTATATATTGTTACGGGCATGTGGTGATGTGAGCGGCTGGGCTTTTCCATGGGATGCATTAGTTCCCTCTCATTCACAGGGCGTGTAACATGAAGCAACCAAGCGATATGAAGATCACCTCGTTCTTCAAGACCAAAGTGGCCAAGACGAGTGGTGAGTGGGAGCGTGATGTCAATGAGCTGGAGCAACAGCCAAGCACTTCGACATAGACAGCCTGTAGATACGACAGCGAATCCGAATCTCACCATGAGGAGCAGGAGGGAAAGGAACTCACTCCTCTTTTTTCGCATGGCACACTGACACTCCCCGCAGCTCCAATGGACGTTGCCAACTTCATTGGGAACTAGGCGGCCACAGACTCCAAGAAATGGCCTTAAATAAATTATTAATTATTTTGAGTTCTCAAAATAAACGACTCGCACTCAAGGAAGTATTTGAAAGATTACAATTGGAATTGATTTTTATATATTCGACATGAGTTCAAATAATAATTAATTTATATACTCTACTTACATTATTTTATTTTAAAATGTTTTAGTTTATTATTGAATCTTACGATTGGCTGTATACTTTGGCACTCGATATTATATTTGTGGTTTAAATCAATTAACTTTAGTATTGCATTGCTTGCTCAGATCCCACCAGCTTAGGGAAAATCACCATGTCATTTGACCACTTTCCTTTCCGACGTTTACAAAAAAAAAAAGGTAATAACTATGCGGTAACCGTATTCTTTTCAGAGCCCTTACCCATTCGAACTCATTTTCAACGAATGTTATTTTGGCTCAAGGTGCGAACCCATCATAAGATTTCATAAAACTTCAAAGTGCTAATTTTGGGGGTGTCTATGAGTTTCTTATTTCAACTTACGATGTGGTCCCTACAAGAGCGGAAACAAAACATGATTAGGATTAATTCGTGAAAAATCATAAATTTCAACTAGCATGAAAACTAGGGTAGATAGACAAAAACTGATTTTAGATTTAAAATCAACGTTGAAAAATTAATTAGATTCAAATGAAAAATCCCATGCAACAGAAAATAGGAACAAGAATATAAAAATGTCCTCTAGTATATTTATTCAACTAAGGTCCTATGAGGGGCTTTATTAATATTTTATCTTTTTTACTTAGCTTATTAAGATTATTTATTTTCATAATCCTTTCGACATTATTAAATTTTGGCGAAAACATATCTTACTCCTCACTTTAATGTTTAAATTTAGAAAGAACTTTTAATTAAATGTTTAATTACATTGAATGTCTATCAATATATATTATATATATATATATATATATATATATATATATATATATATATATATATATATATATATATAAAAGGAATTAAACCACATTCTCCGAAGACAATTTAATTCAGAACAGTTTCGGTGTATCTCACACCCTTTTTCAACTGACACTGGATAGAAAATATAAGAAAAGTGCTTACAAAAATAACACAGGGTTAGGTCGTGAAAGATCCCCTCTTTTTTCTCCCAATCCCCTACTTGTAGGCAATCAGGGGGGGGGGGGGGGTTAGGCCTAAACATATTGAAGGGCTGACATTTTACTATTTTGTTTATTTGCTTTCGTATTACAGGATTAAAAGAAAATTGACCCTCAGTTCCTAATTTAAATCTATCTGAGGGTTAGTTTCACCAGTGCTACCTTTAATTCGAGGTAGAGGGTTTCGCAGAGATTCCTTTTCTCGGGATTCTTCATTTCAGGGATGTTCCTTAAAGGGACCCTTCTTAGTGAAGGTCTCCATAGTCTTCCGCGTCCTTCTACTAAGTTCTCTTGTGATGTTTTCTTTTCTGAAACCAAAGTTTAATTATGGTGTTTGGAGTGAATAAAGAAGTTATGAGGTGGCAAACGAGGTAGCGGTTAGTGAAGGTAGGTTGGTAAATGAGTCCCCCCCAAAATGGAGAAAAACGCCCCCGTCCATTTTCCAGTTGGTCCCCCGCTCGGTTGCTGACAGGATGATGGGTGATGAATGGATGGAATGGATCTCGAATGGGAACCTCAAGTGGGGTGAATTATGGTGGACTTGATGCAGTAGCGGTCGAATCAACGGCCGCTAAAGTTTTGCCACCCCCTCTTGGGTACTTACGCCATAACTGCATCCAACTACATAGAGACGGGTGTTACTTCCCTCTATGATGCTGGCCCGGTCCCCCGGAGGATGAGGATCTCTCCTCCGTCCGGAACTCGCAGTTATGCCCCAGTTTCAAGATCTTTTCTGACTTATGCTTCCGCTGTGGGTTAGTCCTCGAACCAGTTTTCAAATAAGCCCTTAATTATGCCAGTCCAAGTGGCCGGCATAGTTAAGACGAAATCAATGAATGGCAGACATGAGAGCAGCTTCCACGCAGGGCAATGAAGAGAAGCCGTGAGGTGCTTAAGCCCTCGTTGAATTATGAATCCTCGATGAAAATTAGTATTATCTCATTTTGAAGGGTGAAGCGAAATTCACCAAAAGACTTACAGAATAGGCTCTTTTCTATGTAGGCGGTGCTCAAAGTCCGTTACTAAGCAAGTAAAGATGCTTTATGTGTAGGTGGTCACCAGTGCGTATGAAGCGAACATTCGGCCTTCTCAATAGTCAGACAATCGGAGCCTTCCAATTTTATATGTTTCATGTAGCGCTTAGTTTGACCTTAAAAATTTCCCGCGCCATGATTGGCCAATTTTTGTATTACTTATGTTCACGTAGAAAGACTATATAAAATGTAGCAATTTGTGAATAATTTAATTTCTGTTCATTCCCTGAGGATGACCTAACACCGTCAAAAGACGTCTAAGAATAAAGAATGTCGTTCGCGAAAGTTTTTTCTCGCCTCGAAGATCCCGTTAAAAATCTTGTAAGAAATATTGAGAAAATACAAGTTAAAATTAATAACGCTGCCACAGCTGTGGACTTCGATAGTATATATATATATATATATATATATATATATATATATATATATATATATATATATATATATATATATATATATATATATATATATATATAAGAAAGATTGAAGGGGGCTAGCACTTTCGTTATCTTAATAACATTTCAAAGGCACGCTTCGCAAGGTCGATCTACCTTGCGAAGCGTGTCTTAAAAGCTTGTTTATTCGGAAAATTTTTGTCTTCAGCGTAGCCGAAGGGTATAAGGGGCGGTTTAATTGAGGTCAAAGCGGTTGCTCGCTGCCTCAGTGTGCTTGGTTCGAATCCCACCCTGTACGGAATCTTTGCGAATTAGGAAATAACTTTTTCCGAAGAAAATTATCCTGTTTTTCTGTTTCTTGCGGTTTGCTGGATTCATTCCATCATTCTTTCGCGCTAATGAAAGATATATATATATATATATATATATATATATATATATATATATATATATATATATATATATATATATTAGTGTAGTTTGGTAGCAGTCTTTCTTCAATGCAAATTGATTTTGTTGAAGACCATTGTGCATTTTGCCTTAATTAATTTCCTTTGGCAACTTTCTCTTCTAACTATATTTTTTATTCCATCTTGTAGATGGTGGATTACTTGTCCTGTAAATGAATGTGTTTGGTTAAAACCAAACTAAATTGCTGAGCTTTCGATCTTATTCAATCATCTTCGGAGCGTTTTGATATATTCTTGCCTCCTTCACCGATGTAATGATTGGAGTGAGGATCTGAGAGAATGAAAGAAAAGGATTTTTAAGGGGTATTTTTTCCGCCTAGGTTGAGCGTAACGTTAGAGGAAACGGGCCACAGTCTATTAAGCTTTTTGGTCTTAATGCTTTTTTCGGAGTTTTCCGTTTGTAAAGCGCTGTTGGGAAGAGCTTTTGCGATAGAGTCTCGTGTTGCATTTGGAATTTTGAACTCTTCAAGTTGTGATAACGTTTCCTCAACATCATGTTCAAGTTTGGGGATGGTTTTCTTTAAAAGTTACATATGCCTTTCTATAATGAACTTATAGTTATAGGTTCATTTTTCGCTGCTAGATCATGGGTTTTAATATTAGTGTAGTTGGGTAGCAGTCTTTCTTGGATGCAAATTTTGTTGAAGACCATTGTATATTTCGTCTTAATTAATTTCCTTTGGCAACTTTGGCTTCTTCTAACTATCTTTTTTTATTCCATCTTGTAACTTCGTCCCAAAGGATCTCACTGACGCTAACCTGGAAGAAATTGATGAGGAGAACTCAAGATTAACAAGAACGATCATTGAGGCGGACGAAAGACATATACCAAAGACAAGATACCGTACCCTTCCACATCTTCGATGAACAGAGGAAATCAAGAGAAATAATAGGCAACTAAGATGATTACTAGACCAAATAATTCTCCATGGACCAAATAGAGAGTGTGGAGGAATGAATATAACGAGGACACGTAGACGCTAGTTTGTTTATACTGCGTCAACCGTTACGTTCCGCATGGGCCAAGACCCCCCCCCCACCTCATCACCACCTCTTTCTCCGCTGCCCCAAGACCCTTCGATGTTGCTCGCAAAGAGGGATTTCGGTCAGCAGATTTCGTAATTTACGAGACTGGTGGTGCTGTCCGTTTATATAAACATAGGAGGGTGTGAGAGCATTTAGAATGAAAATCTTGCTGCCTAAGGCTTCGTTGGCAAAAAATCTCTAAACAGGCTTACAGACCCTTCCGATTATTTATGTCTATTTTCGCCAAATAAACGAAATCTTACCTTCCCCGTGCATAAATATGAAGGGGCGAAGTGTCATAGCGTTAAAAATTTATGCCCTTCGAGAGGGGCTTAACTGTGGGCTAGTGAGGGTTCTCACCTCCTAAACTCCCTCGTCTTCCCTCCTCGAGGGGATAATCAACGTATATATAGTTCGATCTTGAGAAATTTAAGAGAAGAAGACGTGTAGCCCTCGAGAGAAGAAGACGAGTCCCTGAGTCAAACAGGGAATCAAGAAGATAGTTGGAACAAAGCGGGACTTTCCATCCCGAGGCTGTTCCTTTGGTCGCTTAGAAGAGTAAGACCAGTGGTATCGAGACGAGACCAACTCTCCTACCATTTTCGTTCAGAGAAAATCCCGTATCTTAGTGTGCTGAATAAGCAGAGATCCCCCGCACCATTGAGGAAGAACAAAGTGAATTCCCATTCGAGAAAAGATTCACATCTTAGTTAAGTCTCATCATCGAGAATCCATAATTGGTAACATAGGGATTAGGATAACTTCCATACATCTTCAAGTCAAGAGAAGCATTACAACGCGCCTCCATCTCCCCAGTAAGAAGCATCAGCTGTTTTCCCAACCATCCTCGCCCCAGCGAGGACGTCCGCAGACCAACTCATCGAGGAGGCTCACTTTCAAGGTTCCTCAACTGTCGACACACTGTGAGTTAAAGGTAAAACGAATACAAAAATTATTCGATTTGTGTTATTTCCAATTCCGTGCGAAAATGTATTCGTGACAAAACCATTTCAATCTGGTAGTCGTAACCCAAGTAACTCAATTTAAAATGATTTAAGAACTCTCCTTAATTGAGTGTACATCGCGTGTATTAGAAGTGATTTTTGCGTCAACCATCTCGTAGTACTCAGTTGTAGTGTTACTTTTTATTAGACCCTTTTATTATAGAATTAGTGTATGCAAAGATTTAATATTTCATTCCTTTATGTAATTAAAAGTATATTTTTATCGGAGTTGTTTAATTAGATCCTCGAATGCAGCACTGGCAATTTATATATCATAATACGGAACCTCCCTGGTTAAAGAATTAAATTAGAGCACTCCTAGATTAAAGTGAACGGATTTACTCATGTACGAATCAAAGGTACATACGTACTCGGCCATAAACCACGACAGAGAGAGATACGAAGAAATCAGAAGACGGAGAGAAGAACTGAGGCATCTCTTAGAAGAACAGCAAAGCCACATATGGGATAGCCTTATAAAGAAAATAGACGAAGAACGAACACAAAAGAGAACTGGAGACTAATAAATAGACTTAAAGGCAGACCTCTGAGAGAAAAAAATAATAATTAAGAATGAATGAGGAGAAAAAAATCCATGAAGAGAGGACCACAGAAGAACTTTTTCGTAATCACTGGAAATCAGTGTTCTCCATAACACTAGAGGGGGACGAAGACTTCAATCCAGAGATAGGCGAAATGATCCACACATTGTTGCATTTAAACATAGATCAGATCACTCCAGCACCAAGTGTAGAGCGAGAAAGAGAGGAAATTGTGGGTACAGGGGTCTACATAACAACGAAAGAGATCAAAGGCGTAATACAATCATTCAAGCAGGAAGCGCCAGGCTTCTCAGTAATAACCAGAATTAATCTTACCAAGGCCCCTACCATACTCATCAGAACATTAAAGAATATTTTTAACGCGTGCTTAAACACCGGTTAGTTTCCTGATAGCTATAAACTAGCCGAAATGATATTTGTCCCAAAGTCAGGAAAACCACCAAACCACCTCAGCAGTTACCGGCCAATATCGCTATTGAACTTGATGGGCAAAGTCATCGAGAAAATCCTTGACAGATGACTAAAAGAATATCTTGAAGAAAATGACCTTTATAATGATTATCAGTTCGGATTCAGAAGAGGCAGAGACACCGCCATGGCACTTGGCATAATAACAGAGAAAATAGCAAAGGCCAAAGCAGATAATAACTTCATCGATCTGGTCCTGAGAGATGTAGAAAAAGCATTCGACAAAGTCTGGGTCAGAGGAATGCAATATAAGATCTGAAATCTCCAGAAGAATAGCAATCTGGAGAGAATTCTCCGCTATTATGTCACCGACAAAAGAACATATGTGTAGATCAATGGATATTCTGGATCAGAATTTGAATTATAAGCTG
Organism: Ceratothoa steindachneri; assembly: GCA_963969495.1. Taxonomy (NCBI): domain Eukaryota; kingdom Metazoa; phylum Arthropoda; class Malacostraca; order Isopoda; family Cymothoidae; genus Ceratothoa; species Ceratothoa steindachneri. Next base: position 117,395,990 of record OZ018320.1, on the reverse strand, counting down.
GACTCCCGCAGTGGGGCTGTCTCAGCCCCCCCCCCCACTGTCTCAGCCCCACGCTGCATTTAATATACACATCAGAAATTCCACCACCAATAAGGCTTGGTTGCCTGGAAATACAGTTCGCGGACGACATAAGCCAACTTGCCGTCACTACGTACAGGAACGTATGCTTTCATGCAAAGGCAACAGCTATAGAAATCAGCAACATCAACAAATATGAAAGAGATTGGAAGATAAGGACGAACAGGAGGAAATTCACAATAATCCCAATCTCCAGCTGAACTTGTAGTTGAAGATCAGAACCACAGATATCATAGTGAGGACTTAGAATAACAAAAAGAGGCTACAAACAACATATAAATAACGGAGAGGAAGAACAAGGCGATTCCGATGCTTAACCTACTGTAGAATCTAAGAGGATTAGGCTTGAAAAATAAAAGAAAAATCTATCTAGCACTAGGAAAAGAAGTACTACTATACCTGTAAACCACTATCAACGGTGAATCAATGACCAAAAAATTGGAACTCCAGAGAATACAAAATAAAGCTCTCTACCTAATCACCAACACCCGTAGGAGAGACAGGAGGAGACTACAGGATCTGCACCAAGAAGTAGGACTAGAAACGCTCAACATCAACATTAAGAATAGAGTTAGAAAATATGGAGGAAGATAGACGATCTACCTCCGATATTTGCAGAGCACACGAACACCAGAGCTGGATTCCTCTTTAACACTCGATTTCCCAGCGGCAGACGACAGCTGAGAATAGAGGAGGCACCCATGTAGCGGTCTATTTCCCTACATATGTAAATATTTACTGTATATATATATATATATATATATATATATATATATATATATATATATATATATATATATATATATATATATATATATATATATATATATATATATATATATATATATATATATAATTTCAAGAAAGGTCGGTAACCCTGACTTAAATGGGACGATTGCCACACCCGCTCTCCCAAGCGTCTTAAAATCAACCCATGAGGTTCATTCGTTTTGCTGGCCTTGCATCGGTGAAACAGACCCATTCAACTCCGTTATAATCCATTTAACTATAATCAAATTTATTATCCAATTTATAATCAAATTTATATTTCAATCTATAAATCAATTACTATTTATAAACTATTTATCAATCTTTTTATCAAACTATTTACCAATATTTACCAATTACTTATAATCTTTTTATCAATTATCCAATCTATTTAACAATTATCCAATTACCAATTATAATCTAATTATCAATCATTAATTGTTATACTCAATTATCCAATTACCAATTACAATCCAATTATCAATCATCTATAATTGTACTCTAATTACCAAACCATATTTATCGGTAAATCCATTCCCGTTAACTCATGCAAATCTAATTCACACGCGCAGTTCTCAATACAATCATAAACCATTACTGTATAAATTCACCCTGAAATAATCTAACTGTTTATTAAATAATATATGAATTTCTTAACTCTTTGTTTTTAATTTAGGTATTCTCCCAACGTCGCCCAGATTTAGGCCTAAGAAATTCGTCTGCAAAATTTAGACTTCGCGTTAGCATTTAACTTCATTCCCTTTAATAACGAAATATAGGTTTTTATGTTTATTGTGATCTAAGAGAGCTGTCTAGGATATTGCGGCCATATTCATTAAAAACCTATAAGTGGTGCCCAGAATAGTTTAATTATCTCCCATTCATTCGTTCGTAATATTAAATTAATTTTTCAGACGCCGCATTCCCACTCACTCGGTTCCATTTTTCTCTCGCGTAGATTGTCGACATGTGCTCCTTTTCAATTTCGTAAAATTTATTATAATAAACAGTAATAAATGCAAAGAGTGACTAATTTTCAATATTTTTTTTCAAATTTGTACGTTTAAGCGCGTGAATCGAATCTGTGCTTAAACACACACACACACACACACACACACTTTTATTTTTCTATAAATGGCTTATAACGGATCCCTAAGCTACGCCCCAACTTTGGGCACCTTCTCCCCCTTCCCCCTCAAGCATCCTCACTCTTCGGTTCAGCTTCCGCCATTCGACCCACAAAATCCCATTGGCTGATGGACAATGGTGGAGCTCATCCTCCTACACCAGGCAGTTCCTGAGGACCATAGAACAATCATCGTAGTCCAGAGATTAGCTCTAAGTATAATTTCAACTTTTAAGATTATTCTGCTTGATGAGGGTATTTCTGGGTCTTGGGGAAGGTTCAAGAGGGCGTTGATGGAGGAATTTGGGAGGTCGCAAATTGAGGACCTGCGTATCCTTCTTGATACGCAGGAGATGGGGGACAGGCGTCCCACGCACTTTCTGAACCATGCCAAGGGAGCACAGCTCGACCAACTCGAGCAACTCATAACTGAGATATTAATGCGTGGGATACCGGACCAAATTAAGCCCATTATACTAATGTCCTCTCCATCGAATGTGGAGAAGATGGCAGAGGCTGCTGGCGCCTTGTATAATAATCCTTCGTCAGCTGGGGAAATGCAGGCACCAGGACGTTTAGCGATGTAAATAGGGGGCGCAGCACATCATACAACTCTAATGTTAAACACCACTTACATGTATCCATTTCTCAGGTTAGGTCACCGGCCGAGATTCCTCACCACCGGCCAGGACTCCCTCAGGATGAATCCTCCCAGGCTTCGGGTCTTTTATGCGTTCTGAAGAGGATTGAGATGGATATTCGTGTCCTGAAGGTGCGAACGGGTCTTCACCGAGAGCAAAATCGTGAGCAGGACGGAGTAGTCAGACGTCGCTCCTCCTACCAAAAAAACAACACCAACGAAGAAATAGCAGCACAAAATGTGACGCACAGCAGTTTCATTTCCAACCTAGACCTAATTCCCCCAATCCTGACAACTCTCAGGGTAGCTGCTGGCACCATTCTAAGTATGAGAGCATCCCTGTCCGCTGTGCTCATGTGCTCAGTCTTGCAGTTTTACTGTGCATCATCTCATGCCCACAACTTTAACTCTCATTCTGGTCGTGCTGCTCATCTTTCAGGCTTTTGTTGGTGTCACATCAAATTTGGCTCCAGAGCAAAAAAAAAAAAAAAAAAAATGCGCTGCCCCATGCAACTGCCAGCAAAATGTTCAACCTGCTCCTCAATCTCAACCTACTCTTACCTCACCACCTCCGAATTTACGAAACTCTACGGGTTTTCTCACCCAACTTTCACTTTCAGCACAGGGAACTTTAAACTTAATTCGCAAGTGATACGTGGGTCTGTCACCTCTGCAACTTCATCTATTTAGGCCGATCATCCTTTTAGTGTTCATGACCAACTCTGGTTTCTCCTTATTGGTTGACACTGGCGCTCAATGCAGAATAATTCCAGCCTCTTCAGTCGAGAAAGCTTGCACTTCTTCTGATCTTGTCCTTAAAGCTGCCAATTCATCGGACCTAAGGACTTATGGGAGGCGTATCCTCGAGCTCTCTCTCTGGTTACGTCGTGTTTTCCCATGGGCATTCATCATAGCCGACATCGACATTCCAATTTTGGGCCTCGATTTCCTTTCCGTGCACGACATTCTCGTCAATTCTCGTCACCTCAAGCTTATCGACAGAATCACGACACTAACTGTTGTTGGTTCATTCTTGCCTCCCCCCAGCTCTCTCCTCTCTGTTCGTCTCCCTACAACTGCGCATCACTTCCAGCAACTTTTTTTCTGTCTGCCTCCTGTTAAGGACAGACCTATTAAGCACAATGTGGTGCACCGGATCAAGACGACTGGAAGACCAGTTTTCTCACGTCCCCGTCGACTGACCCTACATAGTCTTGCCCTAATGAAGCAGGAATTTAAGTTCATGATGGAGGCCGGGATCGCTTCCCCATCCACCTTCCCATGGGCTTCACCGCTTCATGTAGTACCTAAGTCTACTCCAGGGTAATTCGTAGCTGTAGGTGACTACAGGCGACTCAATGCCTGTACAGTTCCGGATAGCTATAATCTGCCTTTCTTATTGGATTTTAACTCCGCTCTCTTCGGTTGTTCCATTTTTTCTCGGCTTGATTTGGTTCGCGCTTTCAACCAAATCCCGATTCACCCTGATAATATCCCTAAGACGGCTATCACCACTCCATTCGGTTCCTTCGTCATGAACCAAATACTTACGGGCTTCGTAGCAGTGGTCAGACCTTCCAACGCTTCATGGATCAGGTTCTGAGAGGTTTTCCCTTCGGATTTTGTTATATAGACGACCTCCTGATAGCATCTTCGTCTTTAGAGGAACATTTTTCTCACCTTCGCCAGGTTTCTGCATGTTTAGAAGAGTATGGTATCGTACTCAACACTTCTAAGTGTATCTTTGGTGTCATACAGCTCTCCTTTTTGGGACACCACATTTCTCCTGAGGGAATTCGTCCTCTCGAGGACAAAGTTGAAGTTATCTGGGCTTTTCCACGACCTTCCTCGATAAAGCAACTTCGTAGATTCTGTGGGATGGTAAACTTTTACCACAGGTTGATTTCCAACATCTCCCACATTATGCAACCTTTCTACGAATTGCCTTCCAAGTCCAAGAAGAACCTTCCTCTTTCCTGGTCCCCCGAAGCTTGCGAGGCTTTCTCTCGCACCAAAGAGGCTATGGCTTCAGCTGTCACCCTGGCCCATCCTTGCCCAGGAGTTCCCATAAGGGTTGCTTCGGATGCGTCCGCTACTCATATCGGTGCGACACTACAGCCGAAGGTTGGTGACTCTTGGCAGCCTCTCGCCTTCTTCTCTAAGGCTCTTCTTCCTTCCCAACAGAGGTACAGTACGTTTTCCCGCGAATTACTGAGCATATACCTCGCCCTCCGTCACTTCCAACAATACTTGGAAGGGCGTGTTTTCACTGTCTTTACCGACCACAAGCCATTGGTTGGCACTCTCGCCTCTAGTAGCACCTCTTCTGTGCACTCAGCAGTTGATACTCGTCACCTTGACTTCATGTTGCAGATGACAAACGATATTTGCTACGTTCCTGGTTCTTCGAACGTCGCACCAAATGTTCTCTCTCGCATTTCATCGATTTCGAGCACACAACTCTCCCAAACTGCACTCATCGATCACGCGACAATAGCGCTTGTCCAGGAAAAAGATGAAGACACGCAAACACTACGTCACTCTACTCAGTTCATCGTTCGCGAAATCGACTTGCCGGAAAGTCCCTATAAGCGTATCCTGGTTGACTATTCATTGCCTGACTGTCCTCGTCCACTCATTCCTCTCGCTTACCGTTAGCACATTTTAGACCAGACTCACGGTCTCTCTCATCCTGGCATTCGAGCAACTCACAAGCTCACCACACAACGTTATGTGTGGCCAGGTATGAACACCGACGCAGCCAAATGGACCCGCGCATGTCTGCCTTGTCACCGCGCAAAGGTTCAACGCCACACAAAGTCCCCTCTGGCTGCTTTTTCACTTCCATCGGCACGTTGACGCCATTCACATGGATCTGGTTGGTCCTCTGCCCTTTTCGCATAGTTGAACTTACCTTCTCACCATGATCGATCGTTTTACTCGTTGGCCAGAGGGAGTTCCTATCTCGGACATCAGAGCTTCCACTGTAACTCGAGCTTTCGTCTCAGCATGAGTTGCTCATTTTGGTGTTCCCTCAACGATCATGACTGATCGTAGTAGCCAATTTGAATCCGACCAATGGGATGCACTAATGTCAGTGCTTGGCTCTTTTCGTCTTCGTACCACTATCTATCATCCCCAAAGCAACGCCATGGTCGAACGGTTGCACATGAATCTAAAGGCAAGCTTACGCTCTACTGATCCCAACATCCTTTGGGTAGACAAGCTACCCTTGATTCTTCTGGGTATTCGTGCATCCTTGAAAAAGGATTTGATTGCTCTGCAGAGGAACTGTCTATAGTACTTAACTTCGTCTTCCTGGTCATTTTTTCTTCTTTTGACCGTTCTCTACCATCTTATGTTCATCCTACTGCATACGTACGTAATTTAGTACGGGCGATGTCTGAAGTTAAGCCGACCGCCCCAAGAGTGCCTGCTCATCAGAAATCTTTCGTACCAAAAGAAATGGCAACCTGTTCTCACGTTTTTGTCCATCACGACTCAGCTCTCTCTTCCTTGCAACCAGTGTAAGATGGACCATTTCTCATCATCTCCAGCAAACCGAAATTCTTTGTACTACAGTTTGACACCAGGCAGGATACTGTCTCCATCGATCGCCTGAAACATGCCTTTATACAGGCCACTGTCTTCTCCTCCCATTGTGACTGTTAATGAGCCAGTGGTTTCTCATACTTTTCTTCAAAACCCTCCTACAAACCATTCTCCAACACCCAATTCTTCTTCCCGATTACTGCCGCCTCCCCTTTTGTTGTAGGAGCCCTCGTCAACAGCGGAGAGCCAGTCTCAAAACGGCCATTCCCCGTGAGACGCCAGTTTGTTTTTTTTGGTAGTGGGGGTGACAGAACTGATGTCCTTGGCCCCGCCTGCCCTCGCGCGAGAAAGTGTTTTGCCGCAATTGATTTGCACTGCCAGTCAATTGTGTCCCTATGATTGAAATCAGCCACATGGCACCGTGACACGTTCTGGCCACGTTGTTAGGAGACCTCGTCTGTATCTGAATTAAAAATTTATATTCCATGTTTAGAATTTTTTTGATGGGCGAGTAACTCTCTTGGGAGGGGGGTATTTGTAGCAGCTCAGATACAAAAATATATAGATATGAATAACAATAAAAATTTTACATCATCTTTCTTAATATATATATATATATATATATATATATATATATATATATATATATATATATATATATATATATATATATATATATATATATATATATATAATATATATATATATATATATATATATATATATATATATATATATATATATATATATATATATATATATATATATATTCGTAAAAAATTGTGATTCCAAAAAAATTATCAACATTTTTAGCAACACTTACACGCACGTATTAACGCTTCCAAATATTCTGCATGGGCGACAAAATTTTCACTTGTTTTCCAGCCATCACCAAATCAAGGTTAGTAAAATTCTTTTTCCATTTAATCCTTAGGTTTTACTAACAAAAACACTGTCCAATTCCTTATATTTCCTTCCCAGACTCTTTTACTTTCCCCTTTTAACCATCGTGATTTTAATTAGTTACAATTACATTTACCCACAATTTGTGATTCTATTAGCTACCATTACAATTACACCCAAATTATTTATTTCGTGATTCCTGATTCTAATTATCTATAAATTTCTTTTGCATCATTAGCACTCATACACATGGCCTTGCAAAATATTGTTATGATTACTATTTAACTAATTATTCTTGTCATTATTGCCATTGTTATTATTCCCATCTTCGTAATTTCGACTGGTTACCTCCATACTTTAATTCACGAGGAACTCTCTCTCTCTCTCTCTCTCTCTCTCTCTCTCTCTCTCTCTCTCTATATATATATATATATATATATATATATATATATATATGTGTGTGTGTGTTGTAACTTATCCAAATTTGTGTTAATTCAACCTAATCAAAATATTCTACATAAGTAATTCCTTGTAATATATAATAGTAGTAATAATAATAATAATAATAATAATAATAATAATATATATTTTGTTAGAAATCTTTGCTTTATTTATTCATTCCCAAACATTACCCGTAATAGTCGTTAAGCCCAAACTCGCCATGAGACTAGAACTGGAATGTTCTTCAGAATGATTTTACTAAATAATTCTCTCATTAACATTTATAGAGTATAAGCTAGTGTGTATTGTGCTATCTAGGCTACAGTTTTATGCATACGTACCTCTATACTATATACGGGACCTCTGACGCCGAGTTCCATTGTTGGCTACTCCTTAAACCTGCTTTCCTTGGCGCCTTTCAATTATGACTATCACAAAGAACATCATAATCAGCAAAATGACAGGCAGTCCAGTTCATTTCTGTTTTGTTGTAACTCCGTCGAGGGAGGATAGGGGGGGGGGGGGGTAGGATGACATAAAGTCACCTAGGAGCAGCTTATAAGTGTCTTTTCGAAAATCCCCGTGCGGAAAGTAAAGAAAATTTTCACGTTTTTGAGCTTGGCTCTCCTTTTTCTTTACCTCATTTATCAGGTAAGAGATATATAGGTTAGTATTGTTTATTCCAAGAATTCTTAAATCGTCTACAAACGTACAAATTTCAGTGCGATAAATTTTATATGTTTCTTGTAGCTCTTAGTTTGCCCTTAAAAATTGCACGCGTCATGATTGGCCAGTTTTTGTAATACTTATGTTCACGTAGAAACACCATAGGTGGGTGTTTTCCCGATAACGATATCGGGTTATTATTTATCCGATATTTTTCCCGCGTTATCGATTGATCGGTATCGCCGATACTTTTGGTTCCAAACTAGCGATAATCGATAATTTCGGTTTTTGGTACTAGTTTATCACAGGGGCGAGCCGCGCGTGTCTAAAAGGCAGAAATAGGTAGGTCCGAGCTAGGAGGAGGATCCTCAAAACCTATGAGGAAATGAAGTATAGCTTCACCAGGTAAGAAACTAAGAAACAGTATTCAAATATTCTTACTATTGTATTATAAAATAGCGCTAATATATAGTGAATAATCAATATTGTATTATAATTTTGGATTTACCGATTTAGTGGTTATCACCTTATCAGGCGATAAATTCATCGCCACTTATCTATTATCGGTTATCGCCGATAAGGTTATCGTTATCGGGATATATTTTTTCGTTTTCGTGCCCCCCTATGAGAAACACTATATATAGTGTAGCAATTTGTGAATTGCTACACTCACTACATGATATACAAAAAACAAAGCCACTAAGCAAAGCATTAAAGTAATTTATTACCACAACAGCAAATACTCATATCATACCCAAGAATATTAATTTTTTTTGAAGACAAATAGCTTGAACGCCATATTATATAATCTAACTTAAAGACAACAAAGGAACCACAAAACAAAAAAAATATTTAAAAACGATTGGCCTGATCACCAAGCTCTTAGCATCTCTTTGCCCCCTACAACACTTCTTTCTCTTTTCACCACTTATCTATTTTCCGCTATCTGCCCCCACACCCTTTCTTCATCCCCTACCCACATCTACATTCTTACATCAAATTGTAATAATTCCATTTCTGTTCACTCCCTGAAGATGACCTAACACGGTCGAAAGACGTCTAAGAATAAAGAATGTCATTCGCGGATGTTTTTTCTCGCTTCGAAGAGCCCGTTAATAAACTTGTAATAAATATTAAGAAAGTACAACGCTGCCACAGCTGTTGACTTCAATAGTACATGCATACAACATAACTTTTACCCATATATATATATATATATATATATATATATATATATATATATATATATATATATATATATATATATATATATATATATATATATATATATATATATATATATTATTATTATTATTAAAAGTCAAATATTAATTGAACCTATCCGACTGTCTCAGTTTTAATCAATTAATTGTACATAGATTAAGGTGATCTAAGGAATTGGGCTCTTAAAAGTTATCCATCGTATTTGAACATTTCTGTTTGGTTGTAATTTTCTTGGTTGCTATAACTACAAACTTAAACTTACTTAAATATTCGTTATCCTAATCTATATCACCTACATTCTACATCGCACCTACCTTAGACTGACTAATAATACTAACCTCAGTAATTTGTTTTGATTGAATGTTGTTCTTGTGCGCAATTGGAGATTACTGATGATGGAAGAATTGTATTTTAAACTGATCATATTGTGCTACTGGTGAATCAGAGGTGGGAAGTCAGTTTTGAATTAATAAAGAGCACAAAAAAGCTGTATTGAATTTGTTTGTGGGTAAAGTATTTAAGATGGTTCTTTGTTTAAACTAAGCTTTGATGAATTAATTAAAATCCACAAAGTACTTTGCTAAAATTCTTTTAACAAAATTGCAAACTTATGGAAAGAATTGTAAAGGACAACACTTACCATGTATATTAAACCAGAGGGTACAATTGCACCTATGGTACATAGAGCCTGGCTTCATTTGCAACCCTAGTGGATTTATAAGAACATAAGAATACATAAGAAAAGAAGGAGACTGCAAAAGACCACTGTGAACATATTAATGTTCACACTTGATCACAGAATTGGGTAGTTTGTTCCATTCTAAGACAACTCTACTAAAAAAGTTTGCTCTGATAGTAGTTTTGGATCTTTTCACAAACAGTTTGAGGTCATTACCTCTCAAATTGTCTGTTTCACTTCTTTGGGAAGAATTTAGCTCTTCTTTGGAAGAATTTAGGGTAATACTTTAGATTTGGGGCGCACGGTAGGTGGCGCTGTTAGCAGGCTACAATTTTGGCCGACAGCATATCTCTTATGACGTCAGATGGTAGCTTCAGATGTGACCAATCATGGCATTATATTTTGTTTGTTGTTTTGGGGATTTGCAACTTTTAGTCTGTATTATTTACTAAATATCTGCGCCTCTGCTCGTTTATAGTTTTTTCTAAGTTAGGTAAGGTTTCTTGATGTCTTTTATTATCTTTTTGGTAAATATGTAGACAAGCGGCCCGGCCGATAAGATATACTATTAAGAACATAAGAAAAGAAGGAGACTGCAAAAGACCATTCATGGCCTACACTTGGCAGCTCCTGTTCCGTCCGTGTTCCAAAATGTTTCACATTTTTGGAGTACATTTATAGGAGACGGCTCGTGGGGGGGTAAACATGATGCGTGGACTGCACTACGCTGATCCTGAGTTTCATTAAATTGGGGGGGGGGCACAGCCCCCTAGTATATAATCCTAATTTTTATAATGTTCTGATGTTCACAGAGGTGAAGGCTTTAACTACATCATATCAGTGCCTTTAATGGTTTTGCAAATTATAATAGGGGTTGGGGGTAGGGTATGACGTCAGACGACTCAAACGAGCATAAATATTCAGACACGGGTGAATGATAATATTTACACAAAATATTTTTTCTGGCTGGGACGCTCGTCTACATGTTTACCATCTTTTTTTGTTTTCATATTTTTTGTTTCTCAGTGAACGATAATAGCTTCTTACTGGCAACGTCATAGCTATAAATAGAACCCGCTTAGCATTTGTTTCTCTTTCATTATGGCTTTTTCATGCTCTAGTTGTGCTTCTTCGTTATTTGAATTCAGGTTTATTTTGCATAACTGCGAAAAACTTTTAGATTATTTAGAGGCGCATAAACTAATCACTTAACCTATAAAAGTAAGTATTGTTTGTCATTAGGTTAGGTTTTTCTGCCAGTAAAAAGCTATTGGGGATAAACCCCCAGTAAATTCAAGGGGACTGCTCATGGGGTAAGATATCATTGCGAGGGAACTACCCTGCGATGATCCTGAGTTTCAATGCCCCCCAGTATATACTCATATACAAAAAAATATAACGCCGTAATTATTCACATCTGAAGCTACCATCTGACATCATAAGACATATATTGTCGCCCAAAATTGTAGCCTATAACATAACATAATTTCACGGATGATAAAAGCCACAAGGGCCTATCAAAGGTCATCCGCATCCATCAAAACCCACCCACAAAAAGCACCATCGCCAGGGGAAGACAAAATCAAAGTCCCCCACAATATAATATAACAGATGACAAAAGCCACAAGGGCCCATCATAGGTTATTTGAATCAAATGGCCTCTTTTTTAAGGCACCCAAACTCCCAAGAAAACTACATCCAGAGGATTGCGTCCAGAAACAAGGGTATCACCAATCAAGGCTTGTCAAGAAATAAATCATGCAGCTATAGATATATACAAACAATATTAATATATACAGCGCCACCTAACGTGTGCCCCGAAACTGAAGTGTTACCGAATTTAGCTGCATCAATCTTATTGTATCCATTCAAAATTTTGAAAATGGTAAACATGAAGATCAGCGGTGTGCCCGAAAAAGTGTATTTTTTGCGTGTATGTTTCATTCACCCACGCATGCATATTCATGCACGTTTGAGTCCTAGTTTAAGGATACTCAAAGAAGGTGTAGAAAGTATTGCAGTAGCTCTTGAGAAGATATTTATTAGATCACTAGAGTCTGGAGAAATACCAAATGATTGGAAATTCGCAAATGTAGTGCCAATTTTTAAAAAGGAAAGCAAAGAGGCCCAAATAACTTTAGACCAGTAAGCTTAACTTCTATAGTCTGTAAAATTCTTGAGAAGATGGTTAAGAAGGGAATTTCTGATCATCTAGAGAGTGGCAGGTTAATTAATGATGCTCAGCATGGTTTTAGAAAAGGTAGATCATGTTTAACTAATTTACTGGATTTTATGGATTATGTAACTAAAGAATTGGATAGGGGTGAGAAAGTTGATGTGATCTACTTAGATTTCAGCAAAGCTTTTGATAAGGTTCCACATAGAAGACTAGTTCATAAATTAAAGCTGCATGGGATATTTGGGAAGGTTTTAAATTGGATAACTGAATAGCTGAAAAATAGGAAACAGAGAGTTGTACTGAATGGAGTGAGGTCAGAGTGGAGGAATGTTATTAGTGGCGTACCTCAGGGATCAGTTTTAGGCCCTTTATTATTTATAATCTATGTAAATGATCTTGGGCAAGGTGTAAATAACAAAGTGTCAATTTTTGCTGATGACACTAAATTGGCAGCTGTATTCAAAGAGGTTGAGGGTAGCTTTAAAGTGCAGGGTGACTTAAATAAGTTGTTAGCTTGGGCTCAGAAGTGGCAGATGACTTTTAACCTTAATAAATGCAAAGTTATTAACATTGGGAGAGATAATAGGGAATTTAGCTATGAGATGGATGGGTATTGGCTTAATTCAGTTGAAAATGAGAAAGACTTAGGAGTAGTAGTAGATAGGTCACTGAAATTTTCAAAGCAGTATATTGAGGCAAAAAATAGAGCAAATAGGGTGCTAGGTTACATTAAAAGAAATGTTAGCTACAAGAGTAAGGAGGTCATCCTTAAACTATACAACTCTTATGTCAGGCCACATTTAGAGTACTGTATACAGGCATGGTCACCACATTTTAGACATGATATAAACTTATTAGAGTCAGTACAAAGGAGGGCAACAAAAATAATACCATCCCTGAAGCACCTTGAATATGAAGATAGACTGAGAGTATTAAATACGTTTTCATTTGAAAGAAGGTGTGTGAGGGGAGATGGGGGGAGTTATGATTGAGCTTTTTAAAATCTTTTCTGGGATGGATAAATTGGATTTCAGCAAGTTATTTGAGTTAGAAGGTAGTAATAGAACTAGAGGCCACCACTTAGAGATTAAAAAACAGAGGTGCAGACTGGATATTAGAAAATATTTTTTCACTAACAGAGTGGTGGATTATTGGAATAGTTTGTCACCTGAGACTACAGACAGCCCAAACTTGAATGTTTTCAAGCGCAGATTAGATGATTATATGGGGATGGAGGGTTGATTTCTTACTTTTTGGTATGTGGATATGTTTCTTGACTCATTCCTGTATATGCAGTTCTTTTTATTGTATATTTTGGGGGACTTTGATTTTGTTTTGGACAGACTCGTATGAAGGCTTTAAATTATATATTGTAGATTCATGGTTGGACATAATCCTATCAGTATTTACAAAGGAGAAACTAAATAGTCTTATGTATAGTACTCATGGGTCAGGGAAAGAGGTGTTTACTACCATTAGTGTGGACGGAGTACGATAAAAGGACTAATAGGTGAGTTAGATACTACCAAGGCCTCCGGCCCTGATAATATTCATTCTAGGATACTTAAAGAAGGAGTAGAAAGTATCTCAATAGCTCTGGAGAAGTTATATACTAGGTCACTGGAATATGGAGAAATACCTGATGATTGGAAGAGAGCGAATGTAGTGCCCATTTTCAAGAAGGGTAGTAAAGAGGATCCAAATAACTTTAGACCGGTTAGCCTAACTCCTGTAGTCTGTAAAATTCTTGAGAAAATAGTTCAAAAAGGGATTTGCCAACATCTAGAGAGGGAGGAGTTAATCAGCGATGCTCAGCATGGGTTTAGATCAGGTAGATCATGTTTGACTAATTTACTAGACTTTCTAGAGTTTGTAACAGATCAAGTAGATAAGGGAGAGAATATAGATATAATTTACTTAGATTTTAGTAAAGCATTTGATAAGGTACCACACAGGAGACTAGTTCATAAATTAAAAATGATTGTATTATCCTATTTTAACTGACCCTAATATCTACCCACAGTGACTCAACTTCTCCTTGCTTTATAGAATTGTTTAGATTTGAAGAAATTCCATTTCTGATATAAATAATCAACCTATCACCAGTCCTATCTCTCCTTTGACTAATGTACATCTTATAACCCTGTAGTTAAAATTCACTCATGTCATTAAATTTATTTTCATTAACCCACGCTTTTATTACTCATTACATATTCATCAATAATATAATTAAATAACTCATCTTTCTTATTTCTAGGACTACGAGCATTGGTATAAAGACAACTCAGCCCTCCTGTCCCTGAAGCACCTCTTTTAGAATGTATACCTTCCACTCTATCTCCTCTGCATCTCTTTCCTTTCCCTGTCCCACCCTGTCCTCTTATATTTCACTGACCACTATCAGTAACTAGTTTCCTGCCTGCAAAGACCCAACGACACTATCTAACTCCTGCCACAACACATCAACCCTAGCCCAGCTTAGATGGAGTCCATCCAATCCGTTATTCCCATAAAACCCATTCCAAAGATCTACAAACACTAATTCCGACTCATCACACAGGCCTTTCACATACTCATTCAGTCCAATTGCATAAGACAACCATTCCATCCCCGCATCCAATCTCAGAAGCTCACTTGAAACCACACCTTTCACTCATCCTTTCAACTAACCTTTTGTACATCTCTCGTAACTCACACAAACCCACCTTCTTTAGATCATTTACTCCCACATACATAATCACAAGACACCAGACTATCATACCTCTCAGACAGACATCATTTACACCAGCACCCGGCAAACAAACTCTCACTCCCTTCCATTTGCTCGCACTCAACTTCCTATTTAAATATCTATTCTGAGAGTCACCCATCTCAAGCACCTCAGTCATCTTCCTAGTCCCCCCTAGGCCTAGCATTACCCTCCCTCCTGTTCTCATTCAAACTACCAATTATTTCACTTTCTGCCAAAACCACATCAGACAAATCACTTTCAACTTCTTCCTCTCTCAGGGCATTAAATCTGTTAGTCAACCTAACAGGTTCCATGTCCCTCTTACTCATAGACCTAACCTATCTATTCTATCCATATTCACCCACCATTCATCTTCACTCACATCAGTCACTTCTTTCTCTCCAGTCCCTACTCTAGGCCTACCTTCTACCCTCCTGGTCCCAGCCACATTCTTCATACATACACTCCCATCCCTTCTCACTTCATTGACCAACTCACTTAATCTCTTGCACTCATCACACAATTGACTCACCTCCTCTACCAAAGCCACATTTGCAATAGTCACATAACACACCGGGCATTCAGATACATTTGCTCTTCTTTCAACACCACAAAAATCACAAACTATATACACACTGCTTACATCAAAAGGCATACTCACTTCATTCATAGTAACAGCCATACTGAGAAACTTTTCAAAATATAATTAAAAATTCCTTTACTATTATGTCTAACACTCAAAGTTAAGTATCTTCCCACACTGAAATATATTACACTGAAAAATCCAAAATGAAAAAAACATCACTGAATAGAAACTTGCTGAGAACACGTCCGATCACTACCGATACGCATTACACTAGGGAGTGCTATTTCTGGGCTACAATTAATGCAATTGGCTCTGCATATTTATCGAAATAATAAAGATGATAGCTCTACCTACTTTAGGCTATTTCTGCCAAAAATTATTAAATTGACTGAGGAATTAAAAAAAGTCGTATTAAAGTCCAACAAACTGAATGCACAAGAATTGTGCTCTTTTAACTGCTTGGCTCCAGGGTTGCCAATATTTAAAATAAGTTTGAATTAAGGGTTGGTAATGTGTGAAAATAATAGTTTATTTTAGGTAAATGAAACATAAAATTTTTTTATATATTACCTACTAAATATGAAAAAAAAATCAATGCATTACTAAATAATAAAATTGAGTAGAAGTGCAGGCAATAACTAAATAATAAAAAATATACCCCAAAACAAATACAATGCCGTGATTGGCCACATCCGAAGTTACTATCTGATGTCATAAGGCGTAAATTGTAGCATAGAAACAGTGCCCCCTAGCGTGTGCCCATATTACCAGTAAGGCCCCTAGGGAATTAAAAGACCTGAAAAGTATTAAGCAGATGCTTACTGTTCTAACCAATGAAAATCCTGAACTAAGATCTGAACTAGTAACGGTTACAAACAAAATGACTGATCTTACAACTGAAAATTCTAAGCTTAGAAAAATATTGATCTCCTAGCATGGGTCCTGATCATATTTATCCATTGGTCCTGAAATCATGTCAAGATCATCTGGCTTATCCTATATATCTTATTTTTACAAAATCATTAAATACTGGATAATTGCCCTTGGCATGGAAACGCTCTAACATTGTTCCCATTTTTAAGAAAGGTTTGCACTCGAACCTTCTGAATTACTACCCTGTTAGTTTTTCATCAGTATGCTGCAAGATGCTTGAGAGAATTATTGTGGAACAACTTAATACTTACTTTGAAAATAATATAATTTTGACTGACTCTCAGTATGGTTTCAGAGTAGGAAGGAGTGTCAAAGATCAATTGCTCTTAACTTATGATGAAATAAGTAAAAATGTTGATGCAGTGGGTACAGTGGATTTGATCTTGATTTCTCAAAAGTATTTGATACAGTTTGCCATTCCATTTTGGTTACACCACTTGGGTATCTCTAGATACTTAAGTGTTGAGTGGTGTTTCCCAAGGTTCAGTCTTTGGTCTGGTTCTTTTTCTTATATAAATCATCTGGCTTCATCACTCAGCTGATGATCTAAAAATTTATATGAAGATTCAAAGAAGTAATACTACCACTACTATCAATTAATATCTGTTTCAGCAAGACATGGATGTACTGAATGGAGTGGCAAATTCATGGGGTCTTCAACTTCACCCAGATAAATGTGTGGCTCTAAGATTTGGTTGAGATCTCCCTTCTGTTGGACTTTATGACCAGTACTTCATTGCTAATATTCCTATACCTTTTACCAATCTGAGCAAAGATTTAAGAGTACCAGTAGTGGTTGATATTGAACTGAAATTTTATGACCCTATTCATTCTCTGGCTTCCAAAGCTGGTGGTGTGGCCTCCAATTTATTAAAATCTACACTATGCCGCTCTCATGATTTTATGATGACTGTTTACTACCCATATCCATCCTCTACTTGAATTCAGCTCAATTGTGTTGAATACTAAGGCTAATCTTAGAGCAAAATTCAAACCAAAGATACTTATTGCAAATATAGCAGATATTGAGAGCAGAGATGAAATTACTGATAACATTATTTTGAAAAATGAGTGGCTGGCTAGGCTAGTTAATGGAGGTGCTGAATTTGAACTAGTGGCAGAGTTCAAAGGTAAGAGTGTCTTTCAGACAGTGTGTACAGATGCAGTCCTGAAATCAGGACAGCACTAATGGATAGGAAAGACGTCATTTACACGTTGTACTCAAAATGTAATGTGTAGAATAGATAGGTGGCACCATATTGTACAGTGTTACAAGTGCCAAGGCTTCGGGAATCAAGCCTCAACTTGCAAGGAAGAAAATAACACTTGTGTTAAATGTGCTGGTTCCCATAAACTATCAGAATGCAGCAACAATATCATTATCTGCTGTGTTAATTGTAATAACTACAGGGGAGGGATGAATTTAGATACTAATCATTGGGCAAGCTTGTTCCATTGTCCACAAATTACCAACAAAACATTGTTCAAATGTCCACAAATTATATCCAAGCAGGAGAAGGTTGCAGCTAAAACCGACCATTGATTGTAACCTATCAAATGTGGCTTTTTAAACGTGCAATCTATTACCAACAAAACATTGTTCAAATGTCCACAAATTATATCCAAGCAGGAGAAGGTTGCAGCTAAAACCGACCATGGATTGTAACCTATCAAATGTGGCTTTTTAAACGTGCAATCTATTACCAACAAAACATTGAAAATCTTTAAACTCATTAATGACAGAATTGGATGTTTTATTATTAACTGAGACATGGTTAAAGGGTATTGCAGAGGACAAGGCAAAGATAGCTGAAGCCATACCACCAACACATAAGTTTCACCACATACCTAGGGTAGCTAAAAGGGTGGTGGAGTGGCTGTTATTCTTAATAAAGCTTGTAAAAATGTAAAATTAAACATAGAATTCAAGTCAACCTGTTATGAACTATTGACATCAGCTTCAATGTTTACAAAAAGAAATTTAAATTTGAAGGTATGTATAGGCCTGATGGACCATTTAAAAAGTTCCTCAATGAATTCACATCTCATCTTGACAGTTTAACTGAAGACCTTTATCACACAATAATTTGTGCCAATTTTAACTGCTGGATGAATGCAGAAAATAATGATAAAGCAATAAATTTAAAGAACTTATTGACATCTATAAACTCAAAGTTATTAATGAAGGCCCTACTGCACTTTCCAGCCACACTCTTGATTTGGTGTTGGGTGCTAAGAATAATTCCTCCATCATTAGATTTGTCACTGACAATTTTCTTGACTGTGTTCACTATCTGGTCACTTTTGAAATATTGTATGTAGGAAGCTTGAAGAGAAAATAGAAATTAAGTTTAGATGTAAAAATGATTTTGATCCAGTCTCTTTAATAGACACCTGCTACAACAAATTTTTAGAACAAGTAAGTCAGCCCTGCATTTGTGTTGCTCAACCCGGCATTATTTTAGATTGTGTAAACTGCTTATCTACAAGTTTCAATTCTACCTGAGCAAAACACTACAATGATTGCTGCCATCTAAGATCTAAAGTTATAAGCAATTGTAATAAAGTAAATTGGTACAATAGGGATTTGAAGGAGGCAAGAAGACTAAAGGAAAATGTATGGAGACTAACAAAATTGGAAGCTGACAGCTGAGTTCAATGCTGAGCAAAACCATATTAATAGATTAATATTTAGAACTAAGAAGGAATTCTACAATAGAAAGTTTGAGAAGGTTGAAAAGGATCCCAAGAAAATTTACAAGTTACTAGATGAATTAACTGGCAATATCTCTGAAAAAATACTGCCATGTAAAAAGGATGATCTGACACTAGCAAATAAATTTTGTCATTTCTTTGAAAATAAAATTGATCAAATTATTAAGGATTTGAGAACTATGGATGAAAATGATGAAGACACTGATGTTAACTATCGTAACATAGATGAAGAGAATGATGTACATAATTTACTGGCTAGATTTGCTGAGGTTGATACTTACCTAGTGAAAGTTAAGAGGCATGAGAGCTAAAGATCATAAAGGGTGCCTCTTCTCTGTTTGAGTCTCACAATACTTGAGGTAGAGGGCGCTGCAGAAACCCATGAGAAGCCTCATAAATCTCCACATCTTGTGGCCTATTCTAATTCTGAATTGGTATCGGGCCTTAGGGTGTAAAGGAAGGTGGTAGAACCCGTTTCTGAGGTCCAGCTTGATGGCCACATCGCTGGCCTGGGTCTTCCTAAGGACTTTTCCGATGTTGGAGGTTAGAAGATCGGAGTGACGGCAGACATGTCATAGATGACTCATTGATCCATCTGGCTTGGGGATGCCGAAGACCTGATACGCCCTGGTTCTGTCTGCAGATTCCTTGAGAATATCGCTACCTCCAGTTGTTGTACAGCTTCGGGCAATTTGGGATTACTGGTCTTAAAGTAGTGGTAAGTGCGAGGTAGGAAGACCTTGATCCCATTGGCCAGCGCCGATCTTATGACATTATTGGCTGTTGGCCGGAGGGACCCTGGACAAGTTGCCAGGTCTGGAAATTTTTAGTTTTCCAAAGAACTTGGTTATCTTTGGTTGTAGGGGGTTGATTACTGGGCTAATTTGGCTTCCATTAACCAAATACGTAATGAATAACTAAATGCATATACGAATAATCTATATATATAAATTAGCAGCCCGGCTGCTTATCTTCAACTTTACTGTGATTTTGTGGTATTGAAAGAAGATCAAATGTATCTGAATGCCCCTTGTGTAGTGTGACTCATGCAAATGTGGCTTTGGTAGAGGAGGTGAGTCATTTATGTGATGAATTGAAGAGATTAAGTGAGTTGGTGCATGAAGTGAGAAGGGATGCGAGTATACACATAAAGAATCTAGCTGGGACCAGTAGGGTGAAAAATAGGCAATAGACCAAGAACTGGAGAGAAAGAAGTGAAGATGAATGATGGGTGAATATGGATAGCATAGATAGGTTAGGTGCGTGAGGGACATGGAACCTGTTGGGTTGATGCCCTGAGAGAGGAAGAGGTTGAAAGTGATTTGTCTGATGTGGTTGTGGCAGAAAGTTGAATAAGTGGTAGTTTGAATGAGAAAAGGATGGAGGGTGAAGCTAGGCTTAGGGGAACTAGGAGGATAACTGAGGGGCTTGTGATGGCAGACTCTCCAAAATGATATTTAGATAGGAAGTTGAGTGCGAGGAAATGGAAAGGAGTGCGAGTTTGTTTGCCGGGTGCTGGTGTAAATGATGTGTCTGAGAGGTATGATAGTCTAGTGTCTGTGTGTGAAAGGGATGCAGTTATGATTACGCATTTTGGAGTAAATGATGTAAAAAAGGTGGGTTCGTGTGAGTTATGAGAGAGGTACAAAAGGTTAGTTGAAAGGATGAGTGAAAGTAGAGTGAAAGGCATGGTTTCAGGGGTGCTTCCGAGATTGGATGTGGGGATGGAATGGTTGTCTTGTGCAATTGGACTGAATGAGTAGGTGAAAGGCCTGTCGGACGCATCAGGATTAGTGTTTGTAGATGTATGGAATGGCTTTTGGGGGAATAAGGCATTGTATGCATTGGGTGGACTCCATCTTAGCTGGGTTGAGGTTGACATATTGTGGCAGGAGTTAGTGTTGTTAGGTCTTTGCAGGCGGAAAACTTGTTACTGATAGTGGTCAGGGAAATACAAGAGCACAGGGAGGGGCAGGGAAAGGAAAGAGATGGAGCGGAAAGTATACAGGCTAAAAGAGGTGCTTAAGGATAGGGGGGCTGAATTGTCTTTATACCAATGCTCGTAGTCTTAGAAATAAGAAAGAGGAGTTATTTATTTATATTATTGGTGAAGATATAGATATATGTGTAATATAATCATGAGTTAATGAAGATAAATTTAATAGCAATGTGAGTGAATTTGAACTACAGGGTTATATGTACATTGTTCAAAGGAAAGATAGGACTGGTGGTGGGTTGATTATTTTTATTAGAAATAGCATTTCTTCAAATCTAAATAATTCTATGAAGCAAGGACAAGTTGAGTCACTGTGGATAGATATTAAGGTCAGTAAAAATAGGATAATGCACTTAGGAGCCTTTTATAGACCACCCGGACATACTGATTTTATTGATGAGTTAATGATCAGGGAACTAAGTACCTAAAGGACCAGGGAAGAAAAAAAAATATCATTTCACTTTATTTGAGCAAAAATAACAATTGTTCAATATTTAATTGGGTATCCTTTTTTTTTATAACTTCGGCATGCTGTATACTAAATTCTTGAACCAAGTGATCATCATTTGAAAGAACCAGACGAAATTTCATGGTTCCCAACTTTCTTGATTGTTTCTTGCAATTCCATTAAAGATGACACTATCTTATGGGCAAGTTTTTGTTTTATAATTTGCCACAAGTTTTTGATTGGATTTAGGTCTGGAGAGTTTCCAGGCCATTCTAATAGCTGAAAATGATTTTTAATCCATCCTAGAGATTTTTTTGATGTGTGACATGGTACTCCATCTTGTTTAAAGATGGAGCATTTACGAATTCTCATGAAGACGTCAAGTTTTTTGTTAAGAATCGATAAATATATATCAGTATTCATCATTTCCCTTTTTGAAGGAAGTGTAATCCACCAGGCCCTTTTACGGAAAAACATCCCCACACTATAATTGATGGTGAATGCTTCACTATCTTTTCATTATACTTTGGATCATATGGGCTTACTCCTTTTGGCACTCTTAACAAAATTTGTCACATCATTGAACTGCCTCATAGTGGATTCATCACTAAACATTACACTATACCACATTTCTTTGGTCCAGTTTTTGTGTGTCTTGCAGAAATCAAGATGTTTCTGTGCTTGGGCTTTGTTTATCAGAGGCATTGAAATGTCTTTTGGTTTTGGAGTCTGTGCCTTATGGTTCTTTCAGAAACCTCCAAACCAATTCTCTTTTGATATATCCTGAAGAAGCAGTTGGATTTTCAATGCAGAATCTTCTTATGCGTGAATCGTCCCTGAAAGACGTTTTCTTCAGTAGTCTTTTCTTTGAAGATCTTCAAAATACCATGATCCCGATACTTTTTGATGGCATTGTTCACAGCAGTTTTTGATATGTGAAGTTCTTGAGCAATAAAGTTTCTTGATCTACCAGATTTTTACATTATACAATCTTCTGCCTAATTTCACCAGTTAATGACTTACTTTTACCCATTTTAAAAAAAGGGCCAGGTATTATACTCAAATTATATTAATAGAAACTTTGAAAATCTTGAAGAATGCTTCTCAACAAAGACAACGCTCATCTCAAAGACAGATGAGTTAACTGAAATTTCAAACTTGTATCTGGCACCATGGTTATTCAGCAGACAAAAATCATTGGCAAAAAGTTAGTACCAATTAAATGGAGTGGTCCTAAATTTTTTGCTGACACTGTAGATACAGTTATTCTTGGTGAATTTAATTTAAATTCTGTGGACTGGGAAAATATGAGAGCAAGGGATAGAGCAAATGGTAAGTTTATAGAATGCTTTGAGTATAATTTTTTTACTCAATTTGTTAATAAACCAACAAGGGGTGCCAATATATTAGATCTGGTTCTTTCAAATGATGATCACTTGGTTCAAGAATTTACTGTCAGGGAAGCATTGGGAAATAGTGACCATCAGATGGTTCGTTTTAACATGGGAATAGTGAAAGTTTGAACGTCGACAAACTCTATAAAAACTCCAAATTTGTATAGGTGTGATTATGATAAATTATGCAACTTTCTAAATCAGATTAGGTGGGATATAGAATTCAGGGGAAAGAATACTTATGAGATGTGACACTTTTAAAACTATATTAAACATAGTCCAGGAGCAGTGTATTCCAATGAAGGCTATTAGGAAAAAATGTAGGAAGCCATTGTGGTGAAATGAGAAGAAAAGGGCTTACCAGAGATTACAGAGAGAAATTTGGAAGGTAGTAGGTAAACTAGAAATTAGCTAAATAAGATTATTAAGAAGAGCAAAAAGGCAGTAGAAATTAATTTAGCTTGAAATACTAATAAAGATCCACAAAATTTCTTGAGCTATTATAGAATTAATAACAAATCTAGCAGTGATAAAATAGGGCCTATTAAATATGAAGGGGTTTTAAAAGAATTTGATGACAAAATAGTAGAGGTTCTTAATGATCATTTTTCTTCAGTATTTACAGAAGAGAATCCAGATAGATTAATTTATAATAATTCTAGGTCAAGGGAAGTAGTGTTGAACACCATTAATATAAACAGGGAAATAATTAAGGGGCTTATATTGGAGTTAAATACTAGTAAGGCATCTGGCCCAGAAAAGATTCATTCTAGGTTACTCAAAGAAGGTATAGATAGTATTGCATTAGCTCTTGAGAAGATATATAGTAGATTGCTAGAGTTTGGAGAAATACTTAATGATTGGAAATTAGCAAATGTAGTGCCTATTTTTAAGAAGGGAAGTAAAGAGGACCAAAATAACTTTAGGCTGGTAAGCTTAACTTCTATAGTTTGTAAAATTCTTGAGAAGATAGTTAAGAAGGGGATTTCTGACCATCTAGAGTGTGGTAGGTTAATAAATGATGCTCAGCATGGGTGTCATAAAAAATATTAATCTTACCCTTAATACTTTGTTGGCCATCCTTTGCATTTCTTGACATCCTTCAGGCGTTGTAGCATGGACATACCAAGATCATGTAGCTTCTGGGTAGGTATAGCATCCCAACAAGCCTTAATTTCCTTCTCCAGCTTGGGGAGAGTGCTGACATCCTTCCCTTGTAACCAGTGTTTAACCACCTGCCAAAGGTTCTCAATCGGGTTTAAATCTGGACTGTTACCATGCTAATCCTGAATGAACTTAATCTCACAGTCTTTAAGCCAGGTTATAACAGATTTGGCAGTGTGGCAGGGGGCACAATCCTGTTGAAACACGCTTACACCTGTTAACTCAAAGCACTCCTCCAGATGTTCATTTAGCAGCTCATAATAAATGTACTGTTTGACTTTAATGTTGGCAGGCAACACAACAAGCTTTCCTAAGCCCCTGCCTGAGAAACAACATCATACCATTAATGAACTGGGGTGTTTCATGGTTCCACAAAGGTAGCGTGGGTCAAGGGGGTCACTGCCACGCTTCCGATACACATTACTACCCCTCCCCTCCGTCACTGTGAACGTTGCTTCATCAGACCAAAGCAGATCAAGCCAGTCAGCATCATCCCACTGAAGATATTTTAGAGCATAAGCGACTGTACGAGCCTTCTGCACACAGGTGAGAATCGGTTTCTTGACCGGGCGGTGGCTTGTGTAACCAAGCTCATGAACACGTTGACTAACAGTGCACACAGACACCTCACTGAACAGACCACTATTATTTTCCTTAATTTTATGGGCTGAAATACAAGGACACTTCTCTAGGTCCTCGCTTAACAATGTTATCAACATGCCTAGAGGTCTTATGAAGCCTACCAGACTGCTCTTTCTGTGTTGGTTTGGCGTTGCACCCTCCCTCCACCTAGCAACGTAATGCCACACAACACGATCACTTATTTTAAGTTGGTCGGTATTACCTTAGTTTGCTTACTGGCCTCCTTGAGAGCAATAATCTGGGCAATAGTTTCAGATGATAACTGCCTCACTTTCCCCATAATAAGGCCACAAACACTTCCAAACTACTAAAAACCCAGTCACAAAATGGTGTCAGTCAGGAGAACACAACAGCACAATCCTCTCATTACCGCGGCCAAGCTGACACTGAGCGCATGCTGGCAGGCTGAGCGGGAAACTGAGGGATGTAGTCACATCATGCAGCCAGCCCAAACTTCTGACTAAATTAAATCACCCTCATCTATACTATTCTTTTTTAGATATAAGTTTAGTCCGCCCCTGCGCACCCAGCCTAAACTTTTTCTCGAGCATTATAGGAGACTAGTTCACAAATTAAAAATACATGGGATATGTGGGAAAGTTTTGAGTTGGATAGCTGAATGGCTAAAAGACAGGAAACAGAGTTGTACTAAATGGGAGAGGTCACAGTGTAGGGACCTTATCAATGGGGTACTTCATGGATCAGTTCTAGGCCACTTATTATTCATAGTTTTAATAAATGATGGGGAGGCTGTAAATAGCAGTGTGTCAATTTTTGCTGATGACACTAAATTGGCAGAGTTCAAGAAATTGAGGGTAGCTTTAAAGTGCAGAGTGGCATATGACTTTTAACCTTAAAAAATGCCAAGTTATTAACATAGGAAAGGATAATAGGGAATTTAGCTATGAAATGGCTGGGTATTAACTGAATTCAGTTGAGGATGAGAAGGACTTAGGCGTAGTAGTGGATAGATTGTAGCGGGCCAAAAAATCTAGACTAACCCCCAATTGATCCAACCCGCTTCCTACACTAATCCGGACGTGAGAAATCGAAGGACAATGAAACGGATTGTATATACAGTCCCTTTACTTACAAAAAAATGTACAAAATATCTACAATAGAGAGGGGCGATTATATTGGAGATCTTGTTACTATTCACAAAAAATACAGCTAAAGTTTCCTATATATATGAAAAAAAAATAAGTCCCACTTATAAATATTATTAATTGATCCTAAGAACAATTAAAAAAATCAAACAACCCAAATAAAATTTGGGTTACTACATTCAATGAACAACAAAAGATGGCCTCACGTGGTACAACAAAAATCTTTGTATTCAAAACTAGCGCCTCCGAGCTTGGATTAAGATAACTGACCTTGTTACAGTTGTGTGGCTATTTTAAGCCCTCCTTTATTAAAGCTACACTATTTTATACTCAACCAAGTAGGACAGAACATGGCCTGGAACCCTTGTCCTATACTAGTGGCCTTTGGTATTAATAATAATCAATAGTTATAGTTAGCTTCTATTACAGGGGTAATTTACAAGTGCTTGCTTTTTATCTTTCCAAATTATAGCGCCTGGAAAGAAAAAAACATCTTATAATAACATGGTAATCAATAAAAAAACAAACAAACAAAAAACCCCAAACCCATTCCCATTCACACACACATTCTTACAGAGAGAGGGAGAGGGTATTGAGAAAAGGGGTGGGAGAATGGCCCCTTATACACACACTCACATTCGCTCCACCACACTCCTCCTTCCTTAAGCCATTCGACCACAGTCACTCACAATACACTCTCAATCTTACTCACTACCTTTTATACTCAATCGCACCCTTCTGCACCCATTCACACAAGTCTACTGGTCCCTGGCTACGCGTAGCAATCGGTCGGGGTTGTTCGTCAGTCGTCCTATCAGTCTCATTGTCACTATTGATCATCTCATCAACCATACTCTTAGCCCTCATTACCAGTTCTCCCATCTCACAACAGAATTCTTTCATACTCTTCCGTTTAGAACCTTAACTCTTCATACCCACATTCATCAGCTCCTCACTCACAGCTCTCATCCAACTCAAGGTACACTCTTGCGAAACAGACAGGTCACTCACATCCCCTGTATTCTCAACAGGCATACCAGAAACCCCTTTGACTGGTTCCCACCAGAAACCTGAAAAATCAGCCACTTCATCATTCACTACATCAAACTCACCCCTACTATTACCATTCACAAAACCCGAAAAATCAGCTACACTAGGTTCATTCTGCCCAAACACACTATCATTCATACTGTTCCCAAAACCAGAAAAATCAGGCACAGGCAGCTCACTCACTCGTCTACATATACCAGCCAAATCACTCACCTGTTTACGCAAAAACTCAATCTCCCTTTCAAGATCCCCTATACCAGAAACACTCTGCTCATGTTATTTTCATTCGTACTTGCATTCTTCCTTTCACTCTTCTTTGTATGCTTTTTACTCCTCAAGACCAAGACAAGCTCTTTCCCAGACAGATCCATACTATCACACACCTTCTCATCATCAGGCACCCAATTTCTCACTTTGCACAATTCATACACCGGATGGCTCACCAGGTAGTCAGGAGGTTCTCTCCATCTCCTTAACTGACTCTGATGAGCCCGCACTCTCTCAGTCATACCATCATTCAAACTTTCCAAAACACATGTCACTCCATTTTCCCAAACTCTCACAACTCTATAAGGTCCATCAAACTTCTCACTCATCTTTGACACATTCAACCTACCCTTTACTTCTTTCACCTTCAATACTTTCGCACCTAATTCAAACAAACGGAACTTTTCATGTGCCTCATGATATACATTCTGCTTACTTTCACTCAAACGAAACCTATCTTTCACTCGCCTTTCAAAATTCATCACAAACTGACATGGGGACATTCCAGTTGCACTATGCACAGTTGAATTATATGCCCACAACACTCTTCCCAGACACGCATCCCAGTCATTCACTGTCGTACTCATCATTCTCAACATCTCACACAAGGTTCTTATAGTACGTTCAGCCAATCCATTTGAAGACGGTATATACAGAGTTGTTCTCACATGCTCTACACCATTCTCTCTCAACATTTGCTCAAACACTTCCCCTACAAATTCAGGCCCATTATCACTCAGACATCTTCTAGACTTCCATACACACATAGGAAAAAACAACTGCTCAACCACACGCGCAACAGTCACACTCCTTTTATCTCTCACAGGCGCTGCATACACAAACTTACTTTTATTATCAACCATAACAACCATACCAACATTCTCAGCACTTGTACGCGGCAAAGACACACAATCAATCACTACCAATTCAAATGGTTCTTTCCCATCAACTTTCAACATCGGTGGTTTCACTTGCACACCTTGCACCTTTTGCTTCTGACACCTTTCACACGTAGTTGCACCATCATTCACAACAGTTCTCAGAAACGGATGGACACACGCTTCTTCATACACTCCCACAGCTTAAACTTACCCATATGCCCATAATTATCATGCACAACCTTCACCAGACCAATCATACCAACCAAGGACATGACAGGTACATACATATCATCACCACCCTTCACATGCCTCACAAAATATACAACATCCATACAAATAACAAAATCCTTAGCATACCTTTTAAAATCACTTAAACACTCAGGCCATTCATTCAAATCAACACGCGTCATTACACACCTCTTCAACTCACTAACAAAAGGACACATCTCTTGCATCTCTAGAATATCATCATCACTTAAAATCTCATTCTCATCATCCATGACCAATTCAATCATACCGCAAAACTTGACAACATTCTTTGCACACTCATTCAACCTCATCACCTCACATTCGCCTTTCATAAGACAATCCTTATCAGCATCCAAAGACAAATCATTCAATCTCATAAAGTCTACACCTAGCAAGAAACAACACGGCATTTGCTCATCTTTCAGAATCACAAAGTCATGCTTTACATTCACACCATTACCCAAACTCACTTTCAGACTAACCTGTTCCCATGCCACTATCATGCCATTCCCTAATCCACTTATCCGTAACTTCACAGGTTTATGCTTGCAACATCTAAACTCATCATACTTACTCAGAATCCTCTCATTCACTAAGACACTTGCGCTCCAGTATCAATCAAACCACACAACAACCTTTCACCAACTTTCACTCTCGCTTCCATCATATCAGGTCCACCATGTTCACAATACACAGAAGGAACAAGCATACCAACATCAGCACTGATATCCATCCACACTGTCATCAACTCGCATATCATCACTCACCACACACTCATCTTCATCCAGACAATCATTGTTCTCTCTCATATATGAACACTTTTCAATCACCCAATTGTAGTGCACACCGCTCAAACATTGCAGATGTACCACATTAGGATTCAAACCCTTCATCTTCTCATCCTTGTACACAATCAGCCTCTCACCACCAAACTGCACATAAACAATCACTCCATACAAATGACTCACTACAATCAACACTTCCTGAAATGGCGAGACCCCTTGCATACACATCACTCTCAATTCTTTCATGAAGTTCCGCACCTTTGCCATACCAATGCTTTCAGGCTTCCTACATACTTCATTCATTACCTCCTTCCTTAAGTCATCCACACTATCGGGCACTCTCACATCTACTCCATCACTCTTCAAATCTTGCCAACCATTCCATACACTCTCAAACAAGGAATCACCACCACCCTTACTCTCCTTTCCATTCATAATCCCTTTCGGCAAATACTCAGGATCACTCACTCCACACACATTTTCATCATTGGTACCAGGATACCTTGACATCAAATCAGCCACTCCATTCCGTTCACCAGGCACATATTCAATCACAAAGTCAAAGTTACTCAAATCTTCCAAAGTCCTTGCAATCATACTTTCAGCCCACTTCATACGCTGCAGATACACAAGAGGTTGATGATCTGTTTTGATCACAAACCTCACACCATACAAAAACGGGCGCAACACTTTCAAACAATACCCAATCGCAACCAACTCTTGCTCCACAGTTGAATACTTTCTTCTGCAACATTCATAGCCTTAGATACATACCCAATTATTCGCCTGACATTCTCTCTATTCAAACGCTGCTCTTGCATCAGAAAACCTCCCATACAATACCCACTTGCATCTGTATACAATTCAAGCATTTTGGCATTCACACTATAATCTGGATACACCAATTCAACATCTTCAGCCGCTGCCACTTTCAGTTTCTCATACGCCTCATTCATCTTATCATTCCACCTGACAACCGTACTACCTTTCTTACTCATCCACTCAGTCAGAGGCTTACTCACACCAGAACAATCACGTATAAACTTTCGCTGGAACACATTCAAACCCCCAAATGACTTCAGTTGCTTCACAGTCACCGGTTTAGGAAACATTCACACCTTCTCAACATACTTCGGTGATTTTCGCAACCCATTCTCACTCACCATATGCCCAATGAATTCCACTTCTTTCGCAAACCATTCACACTTCGCCACTTTCACCTTCACACCAACACTCTCCAACGTTCTCAACACATCATTCACCAATCTCATATGCTCCTCAAAAGTCTCACATAATCAAAATATCATCTATAAACGCAATCACATTCTTACTCGCAAACTTACTCAACACAACATTCATTGCCTGCTGGAAGGCTCCGTGAGCATTAGCCAACCCAAAGCTGAGGTTCCCGGAACTGGTAATGCCTCTTTGAGGAAGAGAAGGCAGTTACCGGACGGCTCTCCTCAGCAATGGGCATCTGGTAATACCCCCGTACCAGATCCAGCTTCGTAAACCGCTCCATCCCATGCATTCTATACACACACTCAGATACCACACACATCGGAAACCTTTCTTTCACAGTCCTTTCATTCACCTTTCGATAATCCACACACAGACGCAATCTTCCATCCGGCTTACGTACAGGCACAATTGGACTATTCCATGCGCTCTCGCTTTCTTCAATCACCCCCAATTGCCCTAATTCTACACACTGCTCCTCAATCTCATCAGCAACCGGACGTGGGGAATGTCTCGGCCGCTGATAGGTTGGGGAGTCCTCCTTCAGGACAATCTTGAATTCCGGAAGTTTTGTAACCCCGAAATCCAGATCATCCTTACTGAGGGCTCCCTTTTGTTCAAATATCATTCGATACACATCCTCCCTTTCATACTCAATTAAAAATCCATCCAATTCCACCATGCTCTTCACTTCATTATACATCCATTCACAAATCTTTTCACCTGCAACATTCACCCTGACATCTGTACTATCATCCATATCTACCTCATTGACAGTGGAGAGGTGACCCAGTACATCTCCGACTTGGATACCCCTCAC
The DNA here is from genome assembly GCA_963969495.1 of Ceratothoa steindachneri. Classification (NCBI taxonomy): domain Eukaryota; kingdom Metazoa; phylum Arthropoda; class Malacostraca; order Isopoda; family Cymothoidae; genus Ceratothoa; species Ceratothoa steindachneri. The sequence goes on along the minus strand of OZ018320.1, from coordinate 117,364,728 downwards.
CTGTCCTTTCACCCTGGGGTCCGCCTGCACACATACAAACGGATCATTCATTCTCATCAAGCCATCAAACACACAAGCAACACGCCTTACCTTATAACACGCATCCTTTCCATCCAATATCACAGTGTTCTCACCCATATTCAAACTAACATCCTTACTCCAACTCACTCTAACAGACACCCTTTCACCCTTCACAAGCCTTACATTCTCCATAGCAGTCACCTCAATACCAGTAAACACACTCCTCAAAACACTACCATCTTTCCCTACATATAACTTATACACCCCATTTTTACCAATCTTTCTCTCAATCTGATTATTCGCAAGATGCACAACCATACGGTTCACTTTCATAAAATCATAGCCCAAAATCACACCATACTCACCACTCACCTTATCAATCACAGAGAATTCATATTCATTCATCAACATACCATGCATTCGAACATCTGACCTTATCATTCCAATCACAGGCACTCTCATGCTACCAATCCCTACCAAACTACCCTTACACTCAGACAGGAGGGCTTTTTCACTCAACTTGTCATACACATCCTTATATACCAAGCTCATCTTGCATCCAGAATCTATCAAAGCTAAACAGTCAATCCCATTCAATTCAATCTTCACACTCAGACACTCATACTTCCTATCAGGCAGCACTTTCTCACTAGACAGATTTACCAACACATTACTCGCACTCATGCACCCAGATGATACTTCACTAGGTACCCTCTTACAATTCAGTTTCCCGCTTCAGACTTTCCATTCACACCTTGGGCTCTCAGTCTAATCCAACACTTTTCACTTGAATGTTCTTCCATCGCACAATAGCTACATACATTCCTCTGGTCACGACACATCCTCGCATAATGACCAGCCTTTCCACAATTACCACAAGCATACTTCACACTCCCCCCCAGCAGTTGCTCCATCATTCAACCTCGGACAATCTTTCTTCAAATGGCCTATTTCTTTACACTCAAAGCACTCTTTCACACTTTCCTGGCAATCCTTTATCATATGCCCTTTCTTACCACACCCAAAACATGCACCAGACGTCCACCTACATTCTGCTAACATATGATCTTTCCTTCCACACCGATGACATTCCACAATCTTTCTCCCACCATTCAGTCTCTCGTTTGCTGGGACATACCTCGGTCTCTCTCTCATATATCCGTTCCCGCGCTTGAAATTCATCTGTCCCCTTCCATTCGACCACCCTCCATTTACCCATCCATTCTGCTGGCCCAGGAAGTTTGACATCACTCCAGCTGGTGTCGCCTTCAGGGCATCCCTGTAGCTGAGAAACTGCTGGGGTGGATGAAAGTTCCTGGGCTTCTTACCCCCAACATTCACACTACCATCCATCCTCTTCTAGATCACTTTCATCATCAAATCGTCCATCTTCCAACAGCTCCAACACATCCTCCCACATCAACCGTTCACCTGTCAGTTTCATTCTCTCCTTTCTCTTTCCACTCAGCCATTCACTCACCTTTCGCGGGATTGTGTCCAAAAACTTCCTCATGAGTGGTTTACATTCATTTACATTATCATCATCATACCTCTTTCTCGCCATACTCTCAAGCCTATGTGCATACACGTTCACACTTTCACTCTTCCCCATTCGAGCCTTCTCAAATTCATTCACCCTTTTATACTTCACACACTCTTTCATTCATTTCATCTGCCCAATCAATCTCTCCTTCACATTGTACCTCGGTTCCCCCACACTTGTAATCACGCGGAAAAACTCCAATACTTTTCCCTCCAAACATTCCCCCAAAACATTCATCCAAAACATTCATCCAGTATCTCTTATTCTCCGGGGACTTGAGCTTACAATATCGCTCAAATTCCCTGAAGAATTCTTCCACACTTTTCCCACCATGTAACCTAAATCTATATATCTTTGGCACTTCCCTTATGAAAATACCCTTTCCCACATTCACTTCACTCTCACTTGAGCTGCCTTCACTCTCACTCATATCAATCATACCATCACTCTCTCCTTCATCCGAGTACAATGAGTCCACACTCTTGCCTCTTACCACACCGCCACCTTCTCCGGAAAGTGTGAGCGCTGGGCATAGATGAAAAAGTAGCCGGCTGGATCAAGAACTGGCTAAGTGGCAGACGGCAACGGATGGTGGTGAATGGACAAGCTTCTGACTGGGTGCCCGTTACTAGTGGGGTGCCTCAAGGTTCTGTCCTGGGACCACTACTATTCATCATCTACGTCAATGACATGGACGGTGACATGGTTGCCAAGATTTCCAAATTTGCCGACGATACCAAGCTTGGTATGAACGTTGCAAAGGATGGAAATACTGCTCGCCTGCAGGAAGATCTTGGGAAGATTGGGGAGTGGTCGAACACGTGGCAAATGCCTTTTAACATGAACAAATGCAAAGTATAGACCTATCTGAATAGTCTTGTATTTTTTTTTGGGGGGGGGGGTGCTAAGCACTAGCTTTCAAGTTAGTAGCACTTAAAAATAATATTTTTAAAATATAGAAATTTTTATTTTCAGCTGCTATGATGTCATAAGCCTTGTGATAAAATGTTTCATTGCACAGATTCAAGAAATAGATATATAAAATGATGTAAATTTAACAACGATATATGTAGAAAGGTTATCTGAGCACATTTAGCTTTAAGTGTTTTTAAAATTTGGTTCTGACAAGTTACATTTTGCTTTTTTTGTCTTTGAATCCTCAAATTTAACTGGCATAACATAAGAGAACATAATTTCACGGATACAAAAGCCACAAGGGCCTATCAAAGTTCATCAGCATCCATCAAAACCCTCTTGCAAACTGCATCCATAAGATTGTGTCAGTTCATGCATCTACAATATACAATTTAAATCATCTACAGGAATGTGTCAAAAACAAAAGTCATCACCATCAAGGCTCATCAAAATTACCCATTATATACAATAATAAAATACTGTATCCACAGGAGTGAGTCCAGAATCCCCCCCCCCTTTCCCATTAAATCAAATTCAGTTTTAATCCTACACCATTCTTTTGACAAAGATCGATTATAGCTTTGAAATAACTATAATATTCGCAGGAAAATGCAGGAAAAGTTATTTTATAACCATCATAGAACAGACATTTTAGATTATATGCTGTGTCACACCATGTCACAAGAATAGGCTTCTTGTTTGGTTTCTTTTCCATGGAAAGATAGAAAATACTTAAAAATTACTAACCTTCCTAAACACCCACCTAGCCTATTCTTTTGGTGGTTCAAAACAAGCTATCAATGACAACATGGCTGCTAATCTATTTTTTGTCATATCATAATTAGAAATTTCTATGCCTTAATTACTCAATGCTATATAATGATATACATTATATAGTCAATATACTTCACTCTCTGACTCTTCATTATCATAGATAAAACTGTTTAGGTTTTCTTTGGTAAATACTGAAGCAAAATGGTCATTAAATACCTTAACTTTTTCCTGCATAACCCCACTTTTGATAGATTTAATTTTTTAATTAAAAAATACAGCTTGATAAGAATCAAGATATCTTTAATATAATATAAATTAAACTACATTGTTTTTAAATCCCATTTTGGAGTAATATTGATAGAGAGTATTTCTAAAAATAGTATTGTATTGTAACCCTTAATTTCAATTTTTTTTCCTTTGTACATTTAGGAAAAAGACCTTAAGCAATTACATTACCTGATTATTCATGAGGCTACTAATGCCATACAGATAAACATTCTTTTCTCCGAATTCTACATACCAATTAACTCAATTTAGCCAGTTTTGAAGTTTTCTATATTTTACTTTCTAACATTTCAAATTATTGTGCACTATACTCATTAGGTGCCTTTTTTATTATTATTTCTTAGCCAAATAATGCCTCACAATTTATATGTACGAGGAGCAGTCAATAAGTTTTGCAATTCGGGTATAAGGAAACGAGATATGAGGAAAAGTGTTTTATTATTTTTCAATATAACTACCCTCGACTTCAATACACTTGCGCCACTTGCCCCTGAGGCTTCGAATTCCCGACAACCAGAGATCTCCTGACTGCTGTTCAATCCACTCCTGGATGGCGACCCAATGGGCAGAGACGTTGGTCATGGCCAAATTGTCGTGGATAATGTTGATAACACTTCCATGTGATATTCCAAGTTCTTGCTCAATTTCTTCAACCTTCACCCGTCGATTTTTTAGGATCATCCTCTCCACATGGGCCACATTGTCCTCGTTGGTCACATCTGACGGGTATCCTGGACGGGAGTCATCTTCAAGGGACTCATGACCATGGCGGAACTCCCTATTCCAGTGAGCAATGGTTGTATAGGAAGGGGTGGTGTCAGTGTACACTGCAACCATGCATTCATGGATCTCTTTTGCATTCTTGCCTTCCTTGGTAAAAAATTGGATCATTGCGCGGTGCTCAACCTTCTCCATTATTGAAAAATTTGTGACTGACGATCTGCGATCAGCTACTGCTTCTTAAATAGATGAGGCAGGAGTGTGCAGCTGCCGGTCCTGACTTGTCATAACTTGTCCTAACACCCCCACAAACAGCCATCCTCCTTCCTCTGTTTTGCCCTACCAATTCGCAAAACTTATTGACCGCCCCTTGTATTTTAATTCAATTTTGTGTTGTCTATTTTATGATAAATTTAATTAAAACAAGGAGGGACTGGGGAGAGACAGGAAATCTAAATTTTTAACCACTCTGTAAAAAGCTGAATAATTATTACAGAGAATCAATGCTACCAAATTTCAATAATTTTAAATATGCGCCTTCATAATAATCAATACAATTTATAAATATGATAAATCTCATTAAATAATCAATACTACTCTATATCCACCATAACTTTATTCATACAGTAAGAAGGAAAAGTTTTAGGCCGACTGATGATAAAGTGGTGCCCCCCCCCCCTATAGTGGGGAGAATGACTCATACTCATCACACCACACCTTCACACTCCTATTGGTCACTCTCTTCATAAAGGTATCTTTAAATGTCACTTTTATTGGAAGATATCTTCTCGTCTCTCTCACTTTTCTTTATTTCCTTCACTTTTTTCCCTTAGAATAGATACATTTTGTATGATTTAATTATTTTTCTTTATTAATTATGAGAAATCATGTGTTTCATGTATTGATCCATGGTGTTTATTTAACTTGCTTATATAGTTGCTCTAAATTCATGCCCTTCCTCCATCATTGAGTAATAGTACCTAATTTATTTAATACTTCTTTCTTTTTCTCATGCTTTCTTTCTTTTATTTTCATCTTTTTATTTTACTACCTACTTCATGAACTTTAATTTTCCTGCAAGGGCGTATGTTAAACTGTTTATTTTAACAGACCAATGGGGTTGACAACCATTCAATCCCTAGTCTCTACAATCAATTGTGTGGTAAGTTCCACCTTTTACTTTGACTTCTATCTACCTACTTTGCTGTTTATCATTCCATACAACCTAGGTACCTCTCTCCTGTTGGTTTGCTTCATACCCATTTAGCTATGTAGCAAAGCTAATTGAAAAAAAAGGGAGTTCGGTTCTTTCATTATTTTACTTAAGTTTGAAACGCTTATAGCTTTGTTGGTAGTGCATTGGACTTATAACCTGGATGTTCGTGGTTCAAGCCTCTCCATGTGCCAATTATTTTCAGAAGTTACGGGTTGACTTGGAAGAGCATTAAAGCTTCATCTGTTATGGGTGTGTGAGGCTGCTAACCTTGCCACCTCGTACCTTGAGTAGGTCAGCATAGCAAATGGTAATGCCAGCAATGCTATAAAAAATTATAGTCTTAGTTGCAAGAAATTTTCCTATTTAGTAACAGAAGCCCTAGGACCCTATTTTAGGAAAAAGCTTTTGGAAGATGTAAAAAATGCTCACTTTTCCTTAATGTATGATGAAACAACTAATTTTGAAGGAGTTAAGGAAATGCAGGTAATGGTATGCTATTGGTCAAACAGCCAAAAGCATATATGCTCTAGTCACTTAGAAACCTTCTTTATAGGTCATGCTAGAGCAACAGATATAAAGAATTGCTTAGATAAGGCTATAGACAATGGAGGTCTTCTACGACAAAATATATTGACCCTTGGATCAGATAGACCCAATGTTAATAAAAAGGTCTTCCATCTTTTTAATCAGGAGATGAAGGAAATTACAAGTAAAAGCATTAACTTTGGCACCTGTCATTTGCACATTATCCATAATGCCTTTATTAAAGTAATTTAGGGCAGCAGAATTTCAAGAGCATTCAGATTTTATTCAAAATATTTGCTATTTTTTTTTATGATTGGCCATGTTGTCTGCTCGATTTTGAAGAAATTTAGTAAGAATTGGACTTAGCACTTCATAAGATTTAAAACATGTTCCAACAAGATGGCTTACTTTGGAGCCAGCTGTTTCTAGAATTTTAGTACAATGGGTAGCAATAGAAAATTATTTCTTAATTTTTATTCCAAAAAATGAAGGGAGTTTAATAAAAATGTGTTCAGAAAAATATAGCAAAATTCATATATGCCTTAAAAATCCAAGCACAAAAGCACAATTAAACTTTATTGCCTCCTCTGCTGTGACTTTCATGAATTTTGTATCTAAATTTCAGAAAGAAGTACCATTAATTCATATTTTATATGAGTTAGCAATGTCCCTTTCAAATAGGATATTTAAAGCATGTGTAACTTGAATTGAAGGACCTTGCTTCTCTTAAAGAAGCTGTCGATAATGAAAAGATTTAATACCATTAAAGAGAATTGTGTATGGAATAAATTCTGAATTTATTGCAATTTTAAGTGAAAATGAAAATGCTAATATACAGAAATCAATCAGACAATTTTTCCCGACTTCTTTGCTGCACATTCTTGAAAAAAAACCTCCTTTAGGTCCTAGCAATTTTTAAAAATATTTTAACTGCTTTTCTACCCCCAAAATTAAGTCCCCGTGAAAGTTTTGGCGAGCCGGGCAGATGTCGAGATTATCTTCTGCTGGGTTCCTGGACATGTAGGAATTGTGGGGAATGAGCGCGCCGATGAGGGTGCCAAAGAGTCCGCGAGGACTCTGCGACTGGACCAGCGTTTCGCTCTTCCTCACACCGACTACATGGCAGGAATACGGGCAGCTCTTTGGACTGCTTGGCAAAGAAGATGGGAGACGGTCGAAGGGAACTTAAAGTTGCGTGCCATTGCGCCGCGACTGTTCCCATGGACCTATCCCCCAATGCCGCGGCGGCTTCAGGTTGCTTTCTGTCGTCTCTGAATCGGACACACTCGTGTGACGCATCGCTATTTGATGGAGCGCTCGCCTGCGCCCTATTGCAATGACTGCATCGTCCCCCAGACTGTTCGGCACATTCTTGTTGAATGTACCAGTCTGGGTGATCTTCGCGCACGATACCTGTCCCGGTACCGGGATGGGCGGGGTTGCTACCGCCTGTCCCTTGTACTCGGGACAGATTCATGCACATTGACTTGTGGACTTGTTGACTTCTTGGGGGAGGCCGGCCTTCTCCCTATTATTTAAGCAAGGTTTGTTTTTTTGTTTTGTTTTGTTTTTTGCATTTGTTTTTTTTTTGTTTTTTTTTCCTTTAGTTGCACACTCCTGCGCGGGGAGGACCTCTCCCCGACGCACCAGATTGCTTCCTTTCCCCCTTTTTGGGGTGTTGTTTTTTTTTCTCTCTAATTTTATTTTAAAGTAGCCTAGAACTAGGCCAGTTTTAATACGGCGACTAATGCCCAAGTAGGCAGTCGCCAGATGAGCTCTTAACCCTTAAAGCCCGGGTATAGTCCGGTTTTGCGCACCCGCCAAACGCAAAATAAAATGAAAATAATATATATTTTTAAAATGCATGTTTGTATTAATATTTTTTACTCTACCATTTGGAAATGAAAGAAACTAAGTACAAATATTATTACTTACCTATTTATCTTCATTTTCCTTGCTTTGTTGATTTTAACAACTTCTTCATGTGTGGTAATCTTGGAAGCAAGCTCCAAGACAAAGTCCCACACTGCACTCCTTACACCACATTGTAACCACTTAAAATTTTTTGCGTGTGTGGTAATCTTGGTAGCAAGCTCCAAGACAAAGCCCCACACCGCACTCCTTGCACCATGTTGTTACCATTTTCCTTTTGGTTGCTCGTCGTTCTGTATGTTGACAAACATGACACTGTCGCTGTCCTTTATTTCGTCCACCAGTTGAAGGTACATTTTGTGGAGAGTGACGAACCATAAATTCTTTAGCATAAAGTCGGTCTGGAGTGTTGATGTGATGTCTCCCGCCTATGGGAAATGTAGGTCGCCCATACTTTTCCAGTAGCTGCATTATGACTTCATAGGAGAATTTCCTCAATGAAGGTTTATTGCCTGTCTTAACCAAATATAAATTGTATGCATTCAGCATTGCCATATCAAGCAAATGGAAAAAAATCTTCTTGTACCACTTCAAACACTTTCTAAGACAATCGATTGTTCCTATCTGCATGTCACTTTTGTCAACAAGCCTCATGTTGAGTGTATAATCTAATACAGTATCTGGTTTCTTGATTTCTGCATCTGTTCTAAAACACCTTTTTCCAGTAAGCTTCATCTCACCTTTGTGAATGGTACTAAGCATTGTAACTGTACGTTTATCTTGCCACTGAAGTGCCATGATTGGTCCATTTTTCTTCAATTCAAATTCCCCTCTTCTCTTCTTATCAAATTTGGGCATATTTTTTCTATTCATCCTTACAGTGCCGCAGGAGCCAGTGTTGTTTTCCTGTAAGAATGTGCACAATGTGGGACTTGTATAATAATTGTCTGTATATAGAATATGTCCTTTTCCAAGATATTTAGACAACAATTGTTTGACTACTGATCCACTCAATCCCAAGCGAGCGTCTTTTGGAATATCTACTTCACTTCCAGTGTATATTATGATGTCAAGTATTATTCCTGTTTCGCAGTCACACAGCACAAATACTTTTATTCCAAATCTGTGTCTTTTTGTAGGAATGTACTGTTTGAAGCCAACACGACCTTTGAAGAGAATGAGGGATTCATCGATGATGACCTTTTGAAAGGGCTTGAACACTTGCAAAAAATTATTAGTTACCATTGTCAACAGATCTCGAATTTTCCATAAACGATCATTTATGTTTGGCTCTTCACTACTTGCAAAGTGCAGATATTGTAAAATTGCGAAGAACCTATCACGAGACATATATTTGCCAAAAATAGGTGTCCCTATCAAAGGATCATTCTTCCAATAATCTGATAGAGCATGCTTTTTGACTTGAGGCATCAGCATTGTAAGTGCAAAAAATATGTACATTTCACTGACATTAGTGTCTTCCCAACGTTTCATCCGTGATGAACTTGGAGCTAAATCTTCATCTTCATTTCTACCCACCTTGAAAAAATCATTTGTTTCTTTCACAACCAATTCCACTATTTTTATATCAAACATTTGCTGAAAATATTCAAATTCTACAGAACTCTCTGTGAGCATACAAGCGTTGGTAATACCGCCAGTGGCTATATTGAAATTTGGAATTTGAGGTGAAAAGACATTACAACTGGTCCATCTATTATTTGGAGCAGTATTTTCCTCTTCCTCTTCACTACTTTCACTGTCATCCGATATGATATCACTGCTTTCATCACCACTAGATAACATCAAGGGTATTATAGAACTAGAAGAAACGCTTCTTCTATTACGAATTCCACTAACACTCGCCATTATCCTCGGAATACGCACCAGCACACAAACATGGCCAAACGTGACTAAATATAAATAAAACGCTTGACTAACTGCAACGGAGTATACAAAAAAGGTACCAGATGTCGCGAGATGATTTAACATGAAATAGATGATGACTGTACAGCGCGGAAATGTGCAAAACATCAATAATTGGTAGCCGTACATTGAAAGATTGTACAAATCATCTATTGATGATGACCGGTTTTTCTTAAGGGAACATCAATGGATGATGACCGGGCTTTAAGGGTTAAAAAAAAAAAATTCACTCAACCTTCACCAACTGTCAGTTGAATAATTCCCACTTATTATTTTTTCCCCCAATTTTAAACAACTCTAATTTATTGGCAATCTTAAGTATATAATGGGTATATTTTGTCTTTAAACTCAGTTTATCATGGCTAAATTTTACTACTAGAAAAGGAATAAATTTATATCTTGCCTTAACCTCCCTCATATACTATATTTATAGTCTTTAATAAATCAAGGGAGGAGATCTCAATAGCCTAGAAGATACTGCATTGGTTTTCTATCATCGAAGTGCAGGGTTCAATCTCAAGTGTAAGTAGAAACAAATGTCAATGCATATAGAGGTCTGGACACCCATTAGTGGATGAGCTGTATTTACCTCCATGTGGATAAGTAGTTCTTACACACATGCAGTATTCATTAAAAGTGTGTGGCGCCTTGCTTGAGGTACTGCATACTTATGGCAAAAAATAGAATGGTGTTATGGTTTAAAGATTCTACGAGTATATGGCAGGCAGCTACATGACTTCAATGCATGTTATCTGTTGGCAGACATCTCCAGACTGTCATATTTGGTCAGTGGTCTGTCATGTTTTGCTCTGCAGCTGTGCTTTGTATTTCATACTTATTAGTGTTATTAAATTATTAGTAGTAGTGAGGAATAGGGAGGACAATTTGTTGATACTGGCCACTTATATAGTGGTTCAGACATGCCCTTGCATGAACAGCCTCAGATTCCCATTCACTTATAATTTTCTGGTCTGCTGCTGCCTGAGTGGTGCTTGGACCGAACATCCTGATCTGCATTTCAGGAAAGGAATGATTTCTCTGTCCTAGTCTAGGAGTTTAGGTCACTTAATGAGGCCATCTAGTTCTCTGGCAACTTCATCAGTGTGGGACTAACTAACATTACTAGAATGTCTGGCTGTTTTCCTACACCATCCGCTTCCTTGCTGGTTGGCTAAGTGTGACACAGCTCTCACACAGAAGCAATATACCTATATGTGCAATAATTGCTGCCCAAACTATTTCATGATTAGTGAATTTTGTCAAGCTAGGGTTAGGATCTGGCATCTCAAAGTACATCACTCCCTGGTGATCATTTATGTCTTCACTTTAAAGGGAAAGACCCCTCTTGCAGAGATCTGGAAACAAAGCAAAAGGATATTGAGGAAATTTCTCGCAAGACCCCCTCTCATTCTGCAGGAGGTTGGGACCACAAACTCGAACCCTGCATCTGTGGCAGCATCTTTTGTGACCTTTCTCCATTCCCTAGCTGGGATGCTGCTAGGCCAGCATTCAATGAACCTTGTGATTTTGCTGAAGACCACCGACTGGACCTTTCCTTCAATGACAGGTTTATGCTGAGTGAGGTGCATTCAGCTCTTGCTTTAAACATAGACACCACTCATCATCTGGATGATATCCTGTATGTCATGCTTCTACACCTAGGTGAGCTAATGCCTTATTGCTAGATTTGTTCAACAGGATCCAGAAAGTGTCCTGTGCCTTCCATACATTCCCCATTGAGAGCCTACTTGTTGATGCTGGAGAGATGCCACTTGTTTTTCTTCATGCAAAGCTATGTGCTTGTCTATGTGAGCTTGGTAGCTCTCTGTGATCTTAATGGTAACTATGCAGCTGAGAGACACCAGTGTTACCCTAGGAAACTCATTTGAGAGCTTGGTATAGCTCTCTGGCTGGTAGTGCCTCTTTTTTCTACCCAGGATGCCACCCTGGAGGGTAGCATTTTTGGCTATTTGTCAATGTGTCTGCTCCCAAAGTTTCAACAGCATCAGAAGTATTGTGTTAACCTCTTGGAGCACACTTTGTGTCATGCTGGATTAATGTCAGTATACACGGATGGCCCCAATTCCCTCTAGAGTGGTGGTGGGGGGAAACCTTACAGGACTCTACCAGGCTATGCATCTGTCTTTACAGCTGAGTTGTTTCCAATACACAGATCGATACAAGAGATAACTCTCTGAACCTGTTTCAGAGACTAGATCATGATCTATATTGACTCACAAAGTGATGAGTGCTCTCAATGCATTGGAATCTCTGCATTTACTAATTTGACATATACAGTAGTGTGCACATTAGTTCGGATAGTACCAAATTTTTGGACTATTTCATAATGTCTTAATTTTTGTTAACACTACTGAAGTTTCTCTTTGTTTTCTGTGCAGAATAGTGTACTGGTAACATCTGGCAACTGTTGGGTTGTGCCCTAGCTACACTAAGCCTGACAGTGCTACACCAAGGTCAATCAGGAACAAGTTTCCTGAGCTCCGTGGCCTCGTAGCGACGGAAGAACCCGAAATGGTAGCCATAACAGAATCGTGGATAAAAACCTCAAACCGAGACTTTGAAGGGGAATTCACGTTCCTGGCTCGCAACTCTTCCACAAAGATAGGCCAGACAGAGAGGGTGGCGGTGTAATGTTGTATGTCAAGGATACAATCAAATCTACGAACTCCAACATTATATCCGATCACGAGCTCCTAGGCATTGACCTAGAGATAGGTCCTGTCAGATACAGGACCCTGGTGCTTTACAGACCCCCTTCCCAACCCGTTGAGAAGGACAGGGAACTGTATCAGCTGCTGGGTGAGCTTGTTCAAGGCAGAGTGTGCATCGTTATGGGCGACTTCAACAGACAAGTTGACTGGGAAACCAGAGCAGCCTGTGGCTAGAGCGCGCTACTCCTGGAGTTCGCCAACAACGAGTTCCTCACTCAATGGGTCAGAGAACCGATGAGAGGAGACAATATCCTCGACTTGCGCTTCACCTCTGAGGATGATATCGTTGAGGATGTCTCTGTAGGCGAAGAGCTCGGTGGCAGTGATCACCAGCTAGTTAGATTTACCGTCAAGATCCCGAAGGTAAGGTCTGTTGCCACTCAATCAAGGAAACTTGACTTGAGAAGAGCAGACTTTGCAAGCCTTCGTGCTGGGCTGACTGATGTAAGGCTAGCGGTATGCGAAGAGGTTGAGGATTCGTGGAACAATTTCAAAAATAAATTCATGAGTCTTCAATCAAGTTGCATCCCTCTGAAATGCCTCCGTCGGTCTTCTGTTCAACCAAAGTGGTTTAATCGAGAAATCGGCCAACTGCTTAGGGAGAAGAGAAATGCGTACCGGCGATCGAAGATCTCGGGTGCCTTTGACGAGTACCGGAGGCTAGCCAGGAGAGTGAAGTCCAGCATAAGGGCGGCTAAGCGTACTGAGGAACTCCGAGGGGCGAGACTCTGCAAGGAGAATCCCAAGGAGTTCTTCGGCTATGTAAATAGCCGTAAACCAATCCATCGTAGGATTGGGCCCTTAGTGGACGAGGAGGGAGCATTAACTCAGTCAGATGCAGAAAATGCTAACCTTCTCAATGACTACTTCTCCTCAGTGTTTACTAAAGAGTGTGGTCCCATCCCCCAGCCCACGGATTCCTACTCGGGGGAAAAGCTGAGGGTAATGGACTTCACCGAAGGAGAAATAAAGAAAAAGATCGCTGACCTAAAGACGAATAAGTCCCCCTGGACCGGACGGGTTTCTACCCAAGGTGTTGAAGGAAGTGTGCGATGAAGTATCACGACATCTGTGCGCTATCTTTAACATGTCAATCCGGACCGGATGCGTTCCTAGAGACTGGCGTGAGGCGGAGGTGACTCCGATCTTCAAGAAAGGAGCCCCCAGCCATCCGTCAAACTACCGACCTATCAGTCTGACTTCGATAGTCGGTAAACTCATGGAAAGCATGATGGTGGAGAAAATAACGTCGTATTTAGAGTCAAACCTGCTACTGAGGAGTTCCCAGCACGGCTTCCGAAGGCAACGGTCATGCCTGACGAACCTTGTGGAATTCTTCCACTTCGTGTTCAGTGAGCACGATCGGGACAAGGCGGTGGATGTGGTTTACTTAGACTTTCAGAAAGCCTTTGATAAGGTACCACACCGCCGCCTTCTCCGGAAAGTGCGAGCGCTGGGCATAGACGGAAAAGTAGCCGGCTGGATCGAGAACTGGCTAAGTGGCAGACGGCAACGGGTGGTGGTGAATGGACAGGCTTCTGAGTGGGTGCCCGTTACTAGCGGAGTGCCTCAAGGTTCTGTCCTGGGACCACTACTATTCATCATCTACGTCAACGACATGGACGGTGACATGGTTGCCAAGATTTCCAAATTTGCCGACGATACCAAGCTTGGTATGAACGTTGCAAAGGATGGAAATACTGCCCGCCTGCAGGAAGATCTTGGGAAGATTGGGGAGTGGTACGATACGTGGCAAATGCCTTTTAACGTGAACAAATGCAAAGTAATGCATATCGGCCACAGAAATCCCCAATCTCATTATATCCTTAAGGGCACTGCTCTTGAATCGAGTGACACTGAGAAGGACTTGGGTGTTACTATCACTAGCGACCTCAAGTTCTCGAAACAGTGCATCGAGGCAGAGAAGAAAGCCCAAAGGATGTTAGGCTACATAAAGCGCCAGTTTGGATACCGTAACAGGGAGATAGTACTTTGTCTGTACAACTCCCTGGTTCGGCCGCACCTGGAGTATGCCGTACAATTTTGGAGTCCTTCGTTTCGAAAGGACATCGCAAGGTTGGAACGCGTACAAGCTAGGGCAACCAAACTGATTCCCTTTATCCGACATAAAAGTTATGAGGATAGACTAAGGGAATTAGATCTGTTCTCGTTGGAAACCCGTAGACTGCGTGGTCAGCTCATCAAAGTTTTCGAAATACTTCGAGGGTTCGACAATGTTGACTACCGGGATATTTTCACACTGAGTGAGAACAGAACGCGCAATCACGGCTTCAAACTTGAACTGAAGCGTTACAACCGCAATCTGTGTGGAAATTTTTTCACCTACAGTATCTGCGGTAAGTGGAACGCACTTCCAGTGGAAGTTGTCAACAGTGAATCTGTTGACCAGTTCAAGTCAAGACTAGACAAAGTCTTGAAAAGTGGCCGTTTAGGGACGCAAAACAATTGAGCAGCCATGTGCCCGCTCGATTGCTAGTCCAAAGGTACCCTCTTTGAATGGAACGTAAGGTCTCCTAGGGTACCTTCTTTCCTTGTTGTTACCAAAGCTTGTCGTGGATGATTACTGCTGGGAGTGTGCTCCATGGTGTACTTGGTTCTGTCAGAATATTCACCTTCCAATCATTATTAGACTATAAATTTATTATAGATATCACACCCAAGAAGCGTATAAGTATTATAGGTATTAGAAAACAGACGGATTTCTGAAGAAATGAAGGTAGCAAAGTCAACTGTTGGTGACATTGTGAAAAGAGCTGAAGACACTGGTGAATATTTAACACTGCAACAAGGAAAATGTGGAAGAAAATGAAAGATAACACTTCATGATGACAAGGCTCTCATCAGAAATACTGTGAAAGATCCCAAGAAAACCAGTAAAGACCTCCAGAGAGATTTGTTTTTAGCTGGTGTAACTGTTTCTTCTTCAACTGTCTGGTGAAAGCTCATTGAAATTGGCAAATTTGCTAGAAAACTGGTATGTAAACCGTTATTGACTTCTGCTATGAAGACAAAACGTCTTCACTGGGCATGCTAGTATGCTGGATGGAAGGCAGCTGACTGGAAGAAAGTTATGTTTTCAGACAAATTGCATTTCGAAGTACATGGTTATATGTCAGTGGTAGTAAGATGAACCACTTCAGTCAAGACACATTCAACAGGTGCCAAAATACCAACCTATGAAGATGTTTTTTTTTGTTTTTTTTAGCGCTAAAGGCCTAGGGCTGCTTGTTACTATTGAGGGAATGATGAACAGCATTAAATACAAGGAAATCCGGCAGATTCACTTGCTTCCCACGATGCAGAAAACTTTTCTGATGGAGGCGGCATTTTCCAGTAGGATCTGGCTCCGTGCCATACTTTCCCAAATAATGCGCACATTCTTCGAAAAAAGTAGACTTACCCATATAGATTGCCCTGGGAATTCTCCTGACCTAAACCCCATAGAGAATCTATGGGCTATAATTAAATGTGGAATTGAGAAAACCGAATGTTCGTGCTGTTATCAATGCCCGGGCCCTGGGTACCATACAAAGAATGCAGAAATGTGTTCACATTTGGTTAAATCTATGCCAGAGTGAGTGAAGCAGGTTCTAAAAGCAAAGGGCAGTAATATTTCATATTAAATGTGCCATTTATCTTATCATTGACATATTCTTTTCAAATATAAGCCAATTATTAAATAATTGTATTATTTTACCACTGTCCAAACTAATTTGCACACTACTGTATATTGTACCACAGTGCCAACAGCCAGATGGATTTTGAGATTATCTTTTGGTAGGTTCCTCGACATTTAGGGATTGAGGCTAACAAAGGGGGCAAAGAGTCAGCAAGCACTATGCGATCAGCATATTGCTTCACTCCTCCTTACACTGACTTTATGGCAGGGATCATATCAGCTCCCTGGGCTGCAAAGAAGATGGGGTACAGTCGATGGGAACAAGTTGTGTGACATTGCACAATGATTGTTCCTGTGGACCTACCCTCCTAATGCCTCAGTAGCTTCAAATTGTGCACACTCTCAGGACACACCAATATTTGATAGAGCGCTACCCTTCACCTTAGTGCGACAATTGTGCTTTGTTATTTTTTTGTCTAGTGTGTGTATTGTTTTGTTGTCTATTGTTATCGTTTCTACTGTAACCTAACAATAGGCTAAAGTAGTTATGGACTGATGTCCTTGGTGACAATCCCTGGTAGGTGCTTATCCCCCTGCCCCCCTCACCAATAAATTTCTTTGTATTCAATGAGGGTGAGCATGGCACTGTATACTTTTGAACAGCATTGTAAGCAATTACATCACTCTTCTTTCCCATCTTCACAGTTCTCATTTCTCAGAAATCCGGCCAATGGATTTTTATATCTGCACTATCCCTGACATGGAATGGGTTCCTCTTAGCCGAGGATAATGAATATTCCTACCCAATTGCTTGTTGGTGTAATGCTTTTAGATTTATACCTTGCAATAATGTTTCCTACAGAAGAATTTGGAATGTTTGCAATGTAGGAAATTTTTCCATATCCATGATTGGCCTTGTGCAGTTTAACAATATGGTTTCTTGCAGATTCTGAATACTCAGCAGTTTTAACCAAGCTCTTTTAAATGTTTACTCATCGAAGTCATGACAATGGATGACAAATCTCACCTGAAAATTGAAAGCTCACCTATCCTTCTTGAAGTTCTAGTTTACTTTACAATCTTTCAAAAATGTTTTGAAAACTTCTGTAGTATTGTTTTATATGACAAAAATATCTATGCAATCATTAAAACACATGTATTCATGTTGCCTATACTTTTGCACTCTCATAATATTGACTTATATAAGAAACCAGCATTTATTTATTATAATTTCCTGTTCTAAATGTTTTAAATATACCATGTTAGGAACAGTATGCTCCTACTGCAATATAAGCACAAAGAATGGATTCAAACTTAACAAATATACAAATGGGGTCATACATTAGATTTCATGTTTATTGACTCTAATTATACATGCATCTGTAAGTCTAAAAAAAAAGCTTCAGGGACTTTAGGATAAAGAACACAGTAACTATAAGATATAAAAATGAATTTTGAATGGATATTTTAGCATTAGTGAAGTTTGGGGTATTAGTGATGCTAAGTGAGAAAGATATTGTCAATAGGCTCAGAAACTTCAATATTTTGAGTCACTAGGTTTGTATATTGATATAAATAGCATAAGTGGAATAATTTTTGTCAATACAAAAGCTTTGTGGATATTTAATTACAATAGCCCTATTTTCATTGGTTAGTAGTAAGATAAAGATATTTAATGCTGATTATAATGTTATTTTCAAATTTCAGATTACTATCAGTTATTATGAATTAACCATGCTTTATAAATGATTTTGAGTGTCAGTTTAAAGGCAAAAACTAAGTTTTAAATGTAATTCATGCCAGGGTAATCTTGACTTTAACAATTTGGGGCTTTTCCAATTTTATTCAACCTTGGCTTAAACGAAAGTTTTTGCAAAACATTATTATTACTTCATAAAAAAGCCCTGCATTTTGACCTCATGAGTACATTCAAGTCCTATATAGGTCCCAACAGAGCCACCTGCCCAACCAATCTCATCCCCAATGAAGGTAATCTTTTAAGTTTTATATACAATCAGAATTTAAGCATTTGATAATTTATATATTTCACAACTTTATTATTTTTCTTTTTTAAGAAATAGAAAAAATACAGAGACAAAGTATTTACAAATGATGGATATTGTCACAAAGTAGACTTTTTTGTTTATCTTTTGTCCAGTCACAACAATCTTGGATGCAATCTTATGGATGTAGTTTATGGGGTGGGTGTTAACTCAGATCACCTCTGATACGCCCCTACAGTTTTTGTCATCTGTTGAATTATAAGTTTTTCTATTCAATAGCCTTTAATATGCTAAGAAAAAGAGGCTTTTATTTTTTTCATTTTGCCTTTTGGAAAAGTAAAGCTCTCATCCCTATATTTTGTTCTGAGTTCACATACATATTGTAGGATATGCCGACCTTTCCTTATCATTTGTGAACAGGATTTCTAACAGAATAGTGAAATTTGCTTAAAGATCAGAATGGAAATCAGTGGCAAACCTGAGGGCACCAGGGATTGGTCCTAATCGGGAGTAAGCTGCCAGGTAGTACTGTTTTGATAGCAAGTGCCACTAAGGGAGGCTACCTTGTATAGCCTGTTACCCTTGGTATCTGGAGGAGCTGCATGTGCCCCCAACCTGAGTGCAAATCAGGGAGGCTTTGTCACTGGGTCCAGGGTCCATTTGAACTCTGAGGGGCTCGTTGCCTTTTCCCTTTTTTTAAAAAAAATTTAGTGTTTTTTTTTTGTATGTTTTTGAATCTGATTTTAAAGTAGCCTAGTACTAGGCAGGTTTTTAATACGGCGCCTAAAGCCCAAGTAGGCAGTCGCCAGATGAGTTCTTAAAAAAAATGAACTCTGACGGGGCCTGGGAATTCGTTGGTGCGCTTTCCCCTCATCCACGCTCACCACTACTTTAACTTCTTATGATTAGTTATTATTAGTATTGTTGTATTATCATTCTTATTATTAAAATTTAGTTTATTTTTATTATTTAATATGAATTTTATCATTTGTTATATATTCTATATTATGATTATTTATTATTAGCAGTAGTATGTTATCATTATTATTATATAATAACATTATCTAATAATATTAATATTTATTATAATATTTATTATTATTTATCATAATTATTATTTACTATAAGTATTATCATTACAGCTATCTACTCATCCTTTTCTCCTGGTACTTTGTACCAGGAGTGTTTCTACCTGTACAGAGCTTGGTGCAGGAGCCATGGTACCATGGTGGACTGCATGCCATCCTGGGATCACCTAGTACCAGGGTATGATAATAATATGTGATCACCCACCCACCTTGTTAGTGGACTTTCTTATCTCTACTTCTCTTTATTACATACCCTCTTACCCTTTTGCACAATTGCTCTTCTATCCATACAGGTTCTGGTTGCCTGACACACTTTTTCTTTCATTATCTTATGGGCCTTACTTGAGTGGCAGTGTATACAGTGAGGTCCTTACCTGCTGTGAGGGCCAAAAGCCCACTGACTAGGTCAAGTATTAGGTACAAGGTGTGTTGGGCCATCAACTCTGCTCGCCTTCCTCCAGTACACACATAAAGGTGGCTATGCCGACACCATCCTTTATGGTAAAGCTCCATGGCAATGTTGCTTGAATGTCAGGCTAAGTTGCAAAACCCATCAATGCTGGACTGGGACCGATGATGTGTAAATGATCACATTCTGGAATTTCTGATCGTATGGAGACTTTTCTCTCCACTCATAGGGAGGTCATGGTATCTACTTTCCATGAGCCACCTTTTTTTATTTTTTACTCTGATCATGGTGACAACTAAAGGCAATATTGGGAAAGCACATGAAGATCCGCCTCCAAGTGTGGTCTTGCCCTTCCCAGGTGTTGGGGAGGATGTGGAAATTTGAGGCACCCCTGATGGAGGGCTTCCCCTTTGCCATCTTTGGAGCGGCTCTTGGACACCACCACCTCTGGAAAGGAGGTTCCCCCATCTGTGCTTTCTTAGGAGCCCCTCAAACTATCCTCATGTAGAGGAGGCTTACTCCTCTCCTAGCCCTAAGTGAGCCAGGTTTTCCCCCCTTTCTGAAGTGGCCTATAGATGACTCGATCTTTTGACCAGTTGCACTCCCCCTATTCTATCATGGGGCACTGCCAAGAGAACAATCAGGCAGCCCCAAATTGACCAGTCCCAGGGGGAGTGACTCTGTAGGGCCAACCCCCTTAGAGGTGGTACAAGGAAAAGGGGGCTGCATTGGGCATTGCCACATCCAGTCTTGCGCACCAACTTCCCCAATGGGGGTTGGTGTGCCCATCAGAGACTTTACTCTGACTGAAGATACCTCCAATGTGATCTGTGATGCCAGGGATGGGTGGGGGGTGGACATGGTCCCGGAGGTGACCCAGCCCGAAACAACAGGATCTATCTTCCATGGGGTCAAGCACCGATCCTGAGTCATCCTCTGTGCAAGCTTCACCTCAGTAGGCTCAGGCCCCTGAGGACTCACAAGGAAAGGAGGGACCACCGCCTCCAGCTGGTGCCCCCCTGACAGCCAAGTCTTCCATCTCGGAGAAGGATCTTGCTGAGGTTGCTGTATCTAGCATAGGGGCTCTTTCCAATGGTGCAGAGAATTGGGTTTATTTCCCATCCTCCAACAAAAAAAAAAGAAGAGGACTAAAGGTTCCTTTCACTATTGGGGGCTCTGGGTTTGGATGGTTCCACTGTCATTTTGGCAAGTGACCAGGCCTCGAGGCCCCCTGAATAGGGCTCCCAGACCAAGACCAAAGTTGCAAGTACACTGAGGGGAGCGTCGATTAAAGTGGAGCCCCTCATTGAGAGACTACCTGGCATTTTTTAACCAGTTGGTCTCAAATGCTTTGTTTTGTACCGCACTGATGGCAGCATGTTGTCCAAGGGCATCATGATCCAAAAGAGGAGAGCATTAGCTAGCTTGATAGGAGGAGTGGTGGAGGTGTCCCGTTTATTGTAAGGAAGCCTTCTTGCGAATGCATCAGATCCAGATGAACTGGCCATGATTAGTGCCCTTTGGCACGCTGGTGACTGTGACGCCACACTCTACCATGAACTGCATGAAAGGGGTGTTCTAAGTGAGGAAACTCTTGGACTACTCTATATACAACATCACCTTAGAGCTGGCTGACCATAGAGGAGTCAAAGTCGAACTTTGTAATTAGAAAACACAGAGGGGCCTCAAGATCAACCCCTACACTCACCACATTCAACTGTGACAGGCTCCCTGAGTTTCTGCATGACAGTTGTTATTGCTACTGTGTGAAGGCATTCATGCCGCTCCTGTGGAGGTGCTACTACTGCCACCAACCACTTCAGCATGCAAATTTCTCTTGTAGATGTACAAAGACTGCATTACCAAAAGTCTGTTTAAGTTGCTCCAAAGCCATATACAATAGTGCTGTGCTGCTGCACCTGGTTAGAAGGTATAGTTATTTCTGTGTACATTCCACCATCACCACCCAACATTGATGCTGGGTACTGCTGCCGCACCGTGGCATGGTTGCCGAGGCCCTTTCTGCTGCTCAGGAATTTGAACGGTAGACACCCCCTCTGGAGACAGTACTTGATCAATCCCAGGGGTCAGGTCCTTCCCACCCTCTTTGATGAGCTGGAGATAGGTGTCCGAAATGTGGATGAGTTTACATATAACTGCTTGAGAACACTTCATTCTGATGTCTTACTCTATCCTTGTGCTCTCTGGATGCACAGCCTGATTTTGGGTGGGAATTTGTCGATGACCTCCATGGGAGTTATCACATTCCCATTGAAATATCGGTTTTGGAGCGCTGCCGCCTGACAGACCCCCTCTCTGATGCTGGGCGCTGTGGTCCGCATTTCAGGAAATGACTCATATCATTCTCCTAGCCCATGAGTTTAGGTCAGTGGATGAGGTGATTGGACTGATATCATTCTCCTAGCCCATGAGTTTAGGTCAGTGGATGAGGTGATTGAGTTCTTCTCTGGTAACCTCATCGCTGTGGACCTAAGTATTATTCCTAGAATGTCTGGCCATTTTGCACTCCAACCGGTTCTGTCATCAGCCAGTGTGAGATGGCCCTCAAACAGATGCCTTATATTCAATGCACGTTGTGATATTACTGAGTGTCGCTGACTGAACATTACCTTGAGAGGCAGAGAACCCTTCAATAACATGTTTACTTTGAGTGAGTTGCATTCCTCGCTCGCTTCATGCATGGACACCGCCCCTGGTTCGGATGACATCAACACCTAGGTGAGAGGGGCATAGCCTTTCTGTTAGATTCGTTAAATAGGATCTGGACAGTGAGTATCTTCTCACTTCTGGCAAGTGGTTACTGTTCTCTCTTTTGTTTTTTCTGAGGAGAGATAACTCTCTCCTGCCGTTTTCCGCCCAATCTCTCTAATCTCCTGCTTGTGCAAGTTGATAGGAAAATTGATAAATATTAAACTAGCCTTTTTCTTGGACAGCGGATGCCACCTCCACATCATATGCTTTGCTCTGACTGGAAAATGCTGTCTGCGAAACCTTCCTTCATAGACAGCACTACACCAGGAGTTTTTTCGATCTGGACAAGGCTTATGATACAGCATGGCGATACAGTATCATGGAGAGACTCCAACGATGGGAGCGAGGGGTGGCCTCCCAATCTTTATCTCAAAGTTTTTGCGTGTACAGGAAGAGAGAGCCCTCTCTTGCCCAATTGAGCAGAAAGAGTGTGTCCTGCAGGCAAGTGTACTCACTGTCACACTCTTTGCTCTGAACATCAATGGCATCATCTCAGTGCTGCCAGATGATCTCGCTACACTCTACATGGATGACCTTTTGATCTCTTTTGGTGCAGCCCAGATGCCAACTCTATAGCTTCAAATACAACAAGCATTGAACCGCACTTCTCGCCATGCCGAAGGGCACAGGCTTTGGGTTTACTTGGCCAAGTCTAAAGTGGTGCACGTCTGACGCCAACCACAGCTCCGCCCCGACCGGGACTCATTTCTAAATGGGGTTCGCCTGGTATTGGTGGATTTGCACCGTTTCCTTAATCTTGTTTTCGACTGATGCCTCACCTGGGAGGCTCATATTCGCATTCATACTGTCTCTTGTACCTGCACAATAGAGATTCTTCTTTCTGTGTAGTTCAGCTCCTGGGGTACTTACTGATACAGCTACTGTCTTGTTGCTTTTCTCTCGATCCTTTGTTCACTCAAAGCTTGACTACAGATGCGATTTTTATGCATCCGCAGTCGAGTGTTTATTGCGAAAGGTGGACTCAAGCCACCAAATCGGTCTTCGCCTGGCCACCGATGTCTTCCGCACATCTCTCATTCAGAGCGTACTTGTCGATGCTGGTGACATGCCACTCTCTCTGCGCTGTGTACAGTGCATTATGCACCTGTACGCACGAGGTCGGCAACTCCCTCAGTCGTCAATGGCTCTCACTGCATCCGCAGCCGACTTCGATGGTGCCTATGCCGCCGAGAGACACCAGTCATATCATAAGAGCTTTGGGTTTAGGGCTAAGAAAATCCTTCGAGAGCTCGGTGTAGCTCTCGGGCCGGTGGCGTCCCTGTTTCTGCCCTGGATGCCACCTTTGTTTGTTTGTCGCCACACTGCCGGGAGTATTGCGTTTTGCCTTTTTAGCGCACACTTGTGTGTCACCCTGGATCCCTGCCAGTGTATACGGATGGCTACAAGTCCCAGGAGGATGTTGGTTTCCCCGCAGTATCCCCTCTGTTTGAAGTCAGCGGGTCTCTACCAGGCGCTGCGTCTGTCTTCACGGCCGAGCTGGTTGCAATACACTGCTCATTACGGGACATAACCTACCAGATTCCCTTGTTTGCTGGTTTCCGCCCATGAGGTTAGCGTACTTTATTCAATATCTGAGGCCATTTATCTCGTGCATACTGTGGCTTTCTCCAACCATTCCACGTTGTATGGTCTGCTTGGGATAGTAAATGCTATCTGCGAAGCCTTCCTTTGTAGACAATATTTCAACATGTTTTTTTTTTATCGGGAGAAGGCAGACGCTACCGCATGTTGATAGGGTATGATGGAAACCCTCCACATCATCGGGGCGAGGCTCTTCCAGGCGTTTGTCTGACTTCAAGGTGAACCTGCTTGCAATGCACTGCTTGATACGGAAGATAATGGGATGTGTCCGGGTAGAAGTCAGAATTGTTATTTATCCCAATTCTCAGAGCGCCCTGAATGAATGCCCTTTAATCAGCTGCTGTTCATCGGCAGGATATTGAGTGTCTTCTGGTGGTTTCAGGACTTGCGGGGATTACAGGAAATGAGGACGCCAAACACTGCAAATAGTTGGCGACTGGAGCAGCACTTTCTTCTTTCCCTCTCTACCTGGCATGAGTTAGGTCTTTTCGAGCTGCATATCAAAGAAGATGGAGATGGCCTTCCAGAATCTTTAGTTGCGTGTCATTGCGCCCCAATTTCTCCCTTAGACCTACCTTCCAATACTTCATCGGCTTCAAGTTATTTTCTGTTGCATCCAAATCAGATACACTCACAGGACGCAACGGCATTTGATGAAGTGCACTAGACCTTCCCCGTAAGGGGCGCGGCGATTTGCCATCCAGGCCGCCGTGCTGACAGGATTCAGTGCCCCATTTGACCCCAGCTTAGCCTCTTCTTCCTTCAGTTTTCCTTTCAATTATTTCTATCCTTCTTTCCAACTCCTCTTGCTATTGTTTTCCTTCTGCTTCTCCAAAATACCCATTGTTTGGGTAGTTTGTTAGCTTGAGGTAGATTTAGGTTTTTATTTTTAACAGGTTATTTAGTTTAGTTATTTAGTACCTTAGGTACCCTCTTACATTTTTTTCTTTTTTTCACTTCCCCCTTCTTTCCTTTTTCTGTTTCAACAGAAGTTGCTACTATGGCTTTGTGGGCCCTATAGTCGCTTGGTACTCGACCAGGCTATGCTTTTGGATTGATCCTTTCTTATTTCTGCCTCTGTACGGGTTGACGGGTGCGCCCACTGGGAGGCATTATTGCAGGACCATACCCTAGAGGAGGTGTGGTTGCCTTGGTCATCATTTTGTTTCTGGGAGGTCTTTGCACCACAGTCCAGAGAATCTCCATTATGTGGCTCTGCTGTTTTTAAAGTGACAGTGGGAGTTGGGGGGGGGGGGGTACCCCGTCTGGGCTGTATGGCGCTCTTTGGACTTATGATGATGACTTGGTGCATGCCCTCAGCTCCAGGGGCAGCCCCAAATAAAATATTTACTTATATGATTTGATCCTTTTGGGTCAGAAGTCAATCCTGAGTTGGATTACAACTGATTTTTAGTCTTGAAAGTGAACGGTATTCCTCTTAGTAAGGCTGACATCTTCGACGTCTACAAGGATTTTATTGAGAAATGTGGCAAACCTGCCCAAATGTGGCCACGTAATGATGGCACATTGATAGTCTAGGTGAAACAAGCGAGCAGCAGTAGTGGATTAAGACCCTACAGTCTTTAGCTTCTATAGACATGTCCTCTGCTTTGCACCCAACATTTAACACTTGTAAAAGTGTTATCCGAACTGGAGAGTTAATAGATTACGATGTTGACAGGCTGGTATCAAAACTTACCAATCCGAAGGTTGTAAGTGCCCACCGCATTTCCAGGTTTGTGAATGGCGCTAGGTTATCTACCGCCACCATAATCCTGACCTTCAACAGATTGGAACCGCCCAAGTACGTTAAGGCTGGCTATCTTAACATCCCAGTCAAGCCGTAAGTTGAAAACCTACGACGATGCTTCCATTGCCAACGCTTTGGCCATGTAAACAAGTTTTGTAAACAGGCAAGGTTGTGGGGGAATTGTGGATCGAATTATCACAGGACACCCTGTTCTCAACAGCCGTGCTGCCCTAACTGTGGTGGAGAACACCCTGCAACATCACAGCAATGCACTTTCTTTCTCTATGAGAGAGAAGTCATGGCCATTAGAAACAAGAACAAGGTCAGTTTTAAAAAGGTCAAAGAAAGGGAGAAGCCAGAGACCTCCTCCTACTGGTTCTCCTGTGCCTGACCAGGTAAAAAGTCCTCCCTGTCCTAAATGTACATCTCATGATGAACACTCTTGGTCAGCACCTAACAATGCTTCTGAGGTTACCAACAAGAAGAGGAACCTTCCATCCTCTCCTGGTTTCCCAAAGGTGGTTAAGCACCTTGCTACCGCTCCAGAACATGTGGATGTTGATCATGTTGGTCCTCACGTGGTATCCATTCCACCTCTGGATATTCACCCTGCCCCTAGAGGACCAAGCTCTTCTTCAGCACCAAAGCCAGTTATCACTCCACCCCCTCTTGTTGATACTGCTTTGGAATTCCTTTGATCCCTGAATGAGAAGGAACGAATCTTTGCTCCTTCCCAGGAGCCAGTTGTTGTGGAGGTTGCCCCCTGATCTAAGGAGGACTCTCAAAAACTGACCACATCCTTCTCTATCAGCATCGAATTCACAACTTTTGCTGATGTCCTCGCCACCACCATCACCTCTACCATCCCAACCAATACCACCAGCTGTGTCAACATCGTCTCTTCCCTCGACTCCTGAACTGACCTCTGGAGTTGCTTCCATCTTTGGACATGTAGGAATTGCGGGGAATGAGCGCGCCAAAGAGTCCGCGAGGACTCTGCGACCGGACCAGCGTTTTGCTCCTCCTCACACCGACTACATGGCAGGAATACGGGCAGCTCTTCGGACTGCTTGGCAAAGAAGATGGGAGACGGTCGAAGGGAACTTAAAGTTGCGTGCCATTGAGCCGCGACTGTTCCCATGGACCTATCCCCCAATGCCGCGACGGCTTCAGGTTGCTTTCTGTCGTCTCCGAATCGCACATACTCGTGTGACGCAGGCGGTTGTTGTCCGCCTGTTTTCCAGTCGCCATTGTTTGGTCTGTTCGCTGTATCTTCCTCCTGGCGAGGAAAGAGATAGAGCCGCTCAATACCCCCTTTGGGGGGACCATGATAACAACCCTAGAGGAAATATGATTGAGAGATTTCTGGGCACTAATGGTGTTTGCTTCTTAACGATGGCAGCCACACATCATTTCATATCCAGACGAACAGCTTTACATGTTTGGACTTGTTTCTCTGTTCACCAAGCTGTAGAGCTGATTTTGACTCGGCAGTGGATCCTGACTTGCGAGGTAGTAATCACTTCCCCATTGTAATAACACCATGTACAGGTGGTCCTCCTCCACCACCTAACACAAGATGGAATACTAAAAAAAGCAGACTGGCCTAAGTTCAGGCACCTCTCGAGTCCTTCCCTCATGAAGATATTGAAGTGGCTATTGATGATCTTCTAGCCTACATCAATCATGCAGCTAATTCCTCCATCCCGCTCTCCGGCTCAACTGCTCGTGGACAATAATTGCCCTGGTGGTCTGCTGAATGATCAAGCGTTGTCACTGAATGTAAACAGGCTTGCCGACATTACCATCGGTGCCTCACGATGGTAAAGAAACTTGCTTATAACTGAGCAAGGGCAGTACGGCGACGCACCCTTCGACGTGCTCGAAATCCATCGTTGGATGATTACATCGCGTCGATATGTTGGCAGACCCCTGTAGACAAAATCTGGAAGAGGGTCAAAAAGCTATTGGGGAAATGCCATTCCAATGGCTTTACAGCTCCCAACATTGTTCAGGCCGGAGAACTGTTGGGAGACTTGTTCCATATTTCCGATGTTTTGGCCGGATCGTTTGCTAATATTTCAAGCCCAGACAACTATTCCATCCAATTCCAGCGTTTTAGGCTCGAACAGGAGCAACATCCTATTAACTTTATGGAGTCTAACATGGAATAATGAGCCGTATAACCGGCTCTTTTCTATCCATGAGCTCCATAATGCACTGAAGCACTGTGAATCCACTGCACCCAGATCGGATGGGATTTTCTATGATATGATTAGGAATATGCATCCATCCCTCCTCTTACATTTGCTGGACATCTATAACTTCATCTGGATTAGGGGCTGCTTCCCTTCTTTGTGGAGGGAGGCTGTGGTTTTACCTTTATGAAAACCAGGAAAGGATGGGACGGGACCCAACCATTACTGCCCCATTGCCCTTACTAGTTGTCAATGTAAATTGTTTGAGAGGATGACAAAACCATCTTATTTCTCCCTCTCAATCAGGGTTCAGAAAAAAACAGAGTACCATCGACCTGCTTGTTAGATTGGAGTCTTATATAAGAGATGCTTTTTCAAAGAGGCAGCATTCTGTTGCTGTTTTCTTTGATATTGAGAAAGCATATGATACCACTTGGAGGCGTGGTATCCTTAAGCAACTCCATGATTGGGGCCTGCGGGGATTTCTCCCCAGGTTTGTCGAGCAATTCCTCGTGTGGCGCACAGTATGTGTAAAAGTTGGAAATGCCCTATCAGAGCCTGTAGAGCAAGTTGAGGGTGTGCCACAGGGAACTGTCCTCAGTGTCACCTGCTTCTCTGTGGCCATCAATAGCATTCTCGCAAATCTCCCAACTGAGATTTCCCAAACTCTCTATGTGGATGACTTAGCGTTTATTATCTGTTCAACGCCTAGACTTCCATTTGTCATCCGTAAGCTACAGTGGGTTATAAATACAGTAGCTGATAATGCTTCTTCCAAGGGCTTCCGCTTTTCTGCAGTAAAGACCAAGGCTGTCCACTTTTACAACCATAGATCGGTGACATGAGACCCTTCCCATTTGTCACTCTATGGTGTCCCTGTCACCTTTAGCCCCATTTCAGATTCCTTGGGGTGATCTTTGATTCGAGACTTTCTTGGAGGCCTCATTTGGATGCCTTGAAAAGGTCTTGTTTGAAGAGAATGGACATAATGAAATTACTGTCACACTTACTGTCACACACTTCTTGGGAAAGTGATCGACGTACCCTGTGGCTTTTGTATTCAGCATTGGTCTAGTCAAAGCTGGACTATGGGTCACAGGTGTACTCCTGCCTCACCGTCCATTCTGGAAAAAATAAATACTCTGCGTAACCAGGGTGTGTGCCTGGCTTCTGGAGCCTTCAAGTCCTTCCCTGTGTGGAGTCTCTATGCAGAGAACGGGGCTCTTCCTCTTCCTTTTCACAGGCTCAAGTCTAACCTCAAATATCTCTTTAGACTTGAGCAATTACCATGGTCGCCTGTATATGAGTGCACGTTCAATTTACGAACAGTGGCCTCATATAATAAATTCCCATCTCTGGCTCGCCCCTTTGCTCTGCGCATGGCCGAGCACACAGGACGTCTAAGGGAGTTTTCTGTTATTCCGTTTTCATTACCAAAGATTCCTCCATGGCTCATACCACCTGTAGTGGTATGCAAGAGGCTTACTGGTAGGCCCAAGGATCAGTTCTTGCCTGTAGCCGTGAGAACCATGTATGATTAACACCTCCCACCATCGGCCTAACACCTTTGTGTTCACCGGACGGAGTTGGAGCTGCTGCTGTCTTCCCATCTCAGACGGCAATGGTTCGCCTACCAAGTGCAGCTTCTGTTTTCACAGCAGAACTTGTTGCCATTCTTGCTGCACTCTTTGTTATTGCTCCTATGCCATCTGGTTTTCTTACGATTTTCTCTGACTCCCTTAGTTCTCTGGAGGCACTGGTTGCTCTTGGTTCTAGCCATCCGCTGGTTTCCAAGATCCAGCGGTGCCTTTTTTATCTTTCTTCTATTCATAAGATTTCATCTTGCTGGGTGCCTAGTCACGTGGGCATCCCAGGTAATGAAAGGGCGGATGCTGTGGCCAAGGAGGCGGCATCATTGGGGACACTCCCATCAGCCCCAGTCCCACTTCATGATGTCTATCCTCTCATTACCGAATATGTAGTCGGTTTATGGCAGAATATGTGGGATGAGCTTCCTCCCACCAAGCTCTATTCCATAAAAGCTTGTCCTCCCATGGCCACGTACCATGAGACCACGTAGACTGGAGGTTATTTTGTGCCGACTGAGGATAGGCCATTGCCGCCTCACTTATGGGCACTTGATGAATGGGCAGCCCCCACCTTTGTTCATCCTGTGCGGGGTGCAACTGTCCATCCTTCACATCTTTGCTGAGTGTCCCCTTTTGAGAAATCTTGGGAGGAGAGTCTTCCCTTTCATTACTGGGCAGATGCCCCCCCCCTCCCCCCAGCAGGTTCTGCGGGCTATCTTGTCTGAGACTCGTGTCTCTTTTAGTTGTGAATAGAATTTGTATTTTTTAGAAGAATCTAATCTTTTAGCCAAAATTTAATATATTGTTTCATGATTTTATATTTTCTGTTTTTGCATCTATTGTTGATCCATCTATAGTCTATGTTTTTATCCTTTGTCGAGTTCTCAATAGTTTATTTTTGATATCCTTTTACACCCTCTGATGATTTTAAATTCCTGTACTTCCATTCTATTGATCTAAATTTCATAGCTATATTTTTGTATATTCTCCAGATGTCTATATTTTTATTGAGAACACTCATGCAAATTACCCGTCCTTGAATTTGGCTGCGGGCTAGTCCGTTTGGGCTTTGCAGCATTTATTTTCAGTACTATTCATTCATTTCCACTAGACCTTATTGTGATGACTGCTGGGCTCTCTGGCTTTTCCCGCACATTCTTGTTAAATGTCCCATCTATGGGATCTTCGCCCATTCCAAACCTTATCCCGGTACCGGGCCGCGCTGATTCGCTACCACTTTTTATTTGTACACGAGACGAATTCGTGTACACCCCACTGTAATTGTGTAGTTTCCGCCGGCTGTACCCTAGCTGGTGGCTGCCAGAGCGCTTTTTTTTCATATAAAAATAAATTGAGAGGCCTATTGACTTTCAAGAGTAACTAATTTGTTGTGATTTTTTTCTTTATGCACTTATGCAACGCATCTCGATAATCATCCTGTATATTCTTTTTAATGTTGTTTCCGCTTTTGAAAGACAAAAATTATTAGGATGTTTAACAAGAAATGTAAATAATGGCGCAGGCCATCAAGGGTGAAGGACAATGCGGAAAATTGATTGCGCTGAGAATAGTAGCGAATCCGACATGACTTTCTCTACCCGCGATGTCTCCCGCAGCCAACTCTTTTACCCGAATGCATCAAATAGGCCGATGCGCGCGTCCCATTTATTGCTGGCTGAAGGACACAGAAGGAGGGTAGTGGTTGTATGGAAAGCGAACCTCGTAATAGGACAAAAAATGGAAAGAGCAAAGTGTCTTAAAATGACCACCAATACTCAGAGCAGATGAAAGGTAGAGGAAGAAAGAGGGAACGTAAGAGTGTGGTGATATAAAACCCTTGCGAGAATACCCCCTCCCCCCGTCAAAGTTGGTTGCTTAAGAAGGTCAGAAGTAGCGCGTGTTACGCAAAAGTACTTCCGACTATATCGAGAAGGCGATGGATCGATTCTCACGCCTGGCCGTTCTCTCTCGTTCATGCAGTAACTCCTTTCATTCATGGCGTTTTGCGCGTCATTCACGTTCTGTCACCCAGCTGAGCCGCGCATGTACGCACGCATGCGCACATTGACTATTAAATTAGTACATTTACTCCCCCCCCCCTCCCTTCGAGTTCCTGCTTCGTCTTCCCGACAAAAGCAGTTGTGCCCCCCTGATGGGGCCTTTTATTATCTTGCAAAACCGAAGTGCGGTGAGCAGTGGCGGATAAAGGTTGCGAGAGGCGGCGACACTGAACCCGTTCAGTCCGAGCCCGTCAGCCGAGATGATAAGATCCCTTCTCCCGGCTGATTTTTCCTAGCTTAAGCGAGGGCGATAGTTTCATGACTCCACATTCGTACCCGGTTTTTTTATGATGATTCGAAAGAATATAGTGACTAGGCTTATGATTTATAGAAACTGATTTTTGTCAGCTGTAATAAGGGTTGAAAGAACGTCTAGGGTTTCCTCTTTGGGTCGGGTTTTTTACGACCTTTTTTTGTTAAGGAAATATAAAGACGTCCGCGTTTTGAATGAGCGTTCCCTTATTTAAAAGTGTGTGCAGGACATTTATCCCTGGACTTCAGGCGACGAGTAGAGAAAAGGTGATGGGAGGCTATGGCATGACCATGAATCCAGGTAATGTTTTGGGAATAGATTACTCTGTTTATCATGCTTATGTATTTGTTTTTCTTATCCAGTTCTTCTTGCCTCTCGAATTAAGGTTTGATAAACAAGGATATGTTGTAATGGTTCTCTGGGACGTTTCCTATTTAATTCGAGGTTAGTAGTTTCTGTTGCAGCAAGTCCCAAGACCCTCGGGGTATGTGCCCCGCTCGTTTTCATCTGCCTCATTATTATCACGAGGTTATCCTAGACCCTCAATTCGTGTCCCAGTTCTTTACCCATTGCACCGTTGTCCTTTTTCTTCAGCGAGACTCCTCGTAAGCCAGGGATTAATTATCCTCGATACGTTCCTCTCATGAATGATTTTCATTACTAATCCCGAACTAGAGTGGAAAGTGACTGGGTCTTTTTCGAAGAAGAGAGGGTAAATTTATTTCCTTTGTGGGAGGTAATTAATAATTTGGGACAAATGGGGTCAGTTAACGTTGGGGGAATGTTCTGACCCCATCGTAGGAGGATATCAAACAGAGAACGTTGATTAGATAACACGGAACAAAAGTCCCGATGCATAGTTCGCACGAATTCAATTCCGCTCGTCGAAAGGAACAAAGAAAATGTAACGACACAGATTAAAGGCTTGGCAAATGAAGCTAAAAGAAGAGTCGGTTCGAAAACTTCTCCATTGATGGTCGTCGTCAGGCAAGGGAAGTGGCTAATCTTTGGCTCTGTCGCCGTAGGAGTATCGCCCCATTAAAACTGCTATACTGAGAACCCAAATGGTGACCTCTGCGTCTTTGCTCTTACTCCATCGTCGCTTTGCTTGTGGCCTGCAGCGAGCCATTGAAACAGGGGGTGGATCTTGGCCTCTCCCTAGCAGGGCGATGTGGTGTTCTCGATCCTACGTTATCTCGAAAACTCCAAACTTCCTTACCGGTGTGGATTTGTTTCAACAGCGCTCCCTTCCCTTTTTGGATGAGGTTGCTTGGAAAGCGAATACTATCCTATCTGGCATCCTTTGTTTGTTGAGATGTGCTTATTGTCTTGGTCAATTCCTTGATACAGATTAAGAGTCCACAATGGAAAAGGGCTGGCTTTAATCAGATCTTTAAAAATATGGGATATATATGTATATATATATATATATATATATATATATATATATATATATATATATATATATATATATATATAATGTGTGTGTGTATATATATCGATAAATTATTTGCAATAGCGCAATCATAATTATGCAGTTAAAAAGGCTATTTTTGGCTACTAGCTCTGCATCAAAGCCCTCGGAAGGAGCTCCAGGCACATACACGAGAAGATAACGCGCAAAATAAGCTTTTCTAAGACAGCCAAAAAACTGTCTTTCGATCGGGGTACTCCTGGAAGTGGTTGACGCGCACTGTTTCCTGTCTTGTATTTGACCGACGCCTCACCTAGGAGGCTCATATTCGCAACCTTAAGGGTCTCTTGTACCCGCGCCATGGATATTCTTCGTTCCGTGAAGTATAACGCTGATAGGGCTACTGCCTGACTTTTTTATCGTTCCTTTTTTTCATTTGAAGCTCGACTACGGATGCGAATTTTATGCAGATGAGTGTGTATTGCGGAAGGTGGACCCGATTCACCACACCGGCCTTCGCCTTGCGACCGGTGCCTTCCGCACTTCCCCCATTGAAAGCCTACTTGTTGATGCTGGGGAGATGCCACTCGCTCTGTACGTTCGAGCCCAGTGCCTCCCTCAGTCGCCAACAGCTTGCACTGCTTCCGCAGCTGATCTTGACGGTGCCTATGCCTCCGAGAGACGCCAGTCATACCCCAAGCCATTTGGATTTAGGGCTAGGAAATTCCTTTGAGAGCTCGGTATATCTCTCGGGTCGGTGGCGCCCCTGGTTCTGCCCAGGATGCCATCCTGGAGGGTATCACCTCTGACTATTTTTCGTCACGCCTCTGCTCCCAAAGCTTCTACAGCGACGGGAGTATTCCGTTCGTCCTTTTTGGAGCACACCGTGTCACGCTGGAACCGTGCCAGTGTATACGGATGGCTCCAAGTCCGTAGAGGGGGTCGGCTTCCACGCCGTATCCCCTCTGTTTGAAGTCAGCGGGGCTCTGTCAGGCGCTTCGTCTGTCTTCACGGCCGAGCTGGTGGCAATACACCACTCGGTACGGGAGATTACGCGACGTACCCGGTTCGAAGACCAGATTGTGATTTATAGCAACTCAGAAAGCGCCCTGAGTTCTCTTGGGGCATTGGAATCTCCCTATCCTCTGGTTCGCGATATCCGTGACGTCACGGTTTTGACGAGCCGGGAATGAGGGCGCCAAAGAGTCCGCGAGGACTAGGCGACCAGATCAGCATTTCACTCTTCCTCACACCGACTACATGACAGAAATACGGGCAGCTCTCCGGGCTGCTTAGCAAAGAAGATGGGAGACGGTCGAGGGGAGCCTAAAGTTACGTGCCATTACGCCGCCACCGTTCCCATGGACCTACCCCCCAATCCTGCAACTGCTCCAGGTTGCTTTCTGGTGTCTCCGAATTGGACGCTCCGCCATTTGATGGAGCGCTCGCCAGCGCCCGATTGTGACGACTGCGTTGTTCCCCAGATTAGAGACTTGTACGGGCCGATATTTTGCCGCCCGAACCCGGCCCGTAATTTTTTTTTTATCGTTGAGAACCCGACCGTACCTGGCCTCTAATTTTATTCATGCTTTGGGAATTGGGATTCGCCGTACCCACGGCTCTTGATTTATTTTGTTTTGTATCCTAAACATACCTGTCCATGACCAGTGATGTTTTTGTTGGTAATTACTTATCTACTTCTTTAAAAAATATACCTATAAAATTAAATAGATAGTCAAATTATTTAATTTTGTACTCACTGAATTCACGGATGTTTTAAAATTCCAAATTGCAATGCAGAAATAAAAGATCATCCACATTTTCTTCCTTTACATTAGTTATCCTCTGTGCAAGTGTAATTCCCCCAGTATTAAAGTGTAGTAGCAAACAGTGGGAATATGGATGCGTGATTTTTCCAAAAATGAAGAACATCATTTTCCTTTGCCTCGTCAATTTTGTATCTCATGTACTGATCAAGTTCTTTACAAGCTACTGAACTTTGAGATTCCTCATTATGGCATTGCCTCTCTTCCCATTCATCAAAGTCTGAAGTTTTAACTCATTTCGGAGATGAACAGACTCTCCCAGTCTCATCAGTTACTTTCTCCTTGTCCCTAAAGTCAACCTGAATTTTCTCACGAATACTTGTTACCACTTCTGCACGTTCAATGTCAGTTAACATTCTAAGCTGACGAAATTTAGGCCATAGAAATAGAGAAATTTTATGAATAGGCAACACTTTATATTTAGCATGAAATTCTTTTGCACGTCTTTTCAAGGTTTTTTTATATTTATTGCGTCATTTTCAGAAACGTTCAAATGTTTAAGAAGTTGTAAGTGATAAAGCGCATCACTGGCTTCTTTAAATGGCCTAAAAAAACATATTGACTCTTCAAGACTGCCCTTTGAAATGCTGTCTATGTGGTTCAAGTTTCTTTCTTCCATCAAATCCTCGATGTTACTATATTGATCTAGAATTGCCTCTAGGATAGCAAACTTCGAATTCCATCTTGTTTATACTTCTTGACCTACAGTATATCTCAATTTGCTTACTAATCCACTTTGTTTCAATAAAGTGAGAAGAGCTTTCGACTGCAGTGTAACGTCTTGAATTCCTGGGGCAGATTTTTCCAAATAATCTTCATTGAATGCATGGCGAAGAATTGTATTTATAATGTCAGATAAGCAGCTAAGTCTGTTATAATTCTGCAACGCTTTAACTATTTTTGCGCCTTGATCTGTTGCGAAAGTTAGTTTCTGCACTAAGTCATCTTCAAAGCTGAGCTTTGCAAATCTTCTTGTTATTTTCTTTATCATGTTTTCAAATGTTTTACGCTCCTCATGAAACCTGGCCGTAAACATAACTTTATTTACTAGTGTCCGATCATCATCAATATAATGAACAGTCATTGAAATATACGAAAGCTTTTTATAATAATCTCTCCACAAGTTTGTTGTAGCTGCACAGCAGCTACAACAGTTCCTAGGGTTTCAGCTACATGCTTAGAAATAGTGGTCAATATTATCTTATGACGCGCCAACTGCAATAAGCTTTTGTGCAAGATTTAGGAATCCTGTGCCTTTTAAAGTTTCAAATGGTCTTGTCTTTAGCGGAAAAGTTGACACATGCATCTAGCATTTCTTGTTTGGTCTTCATTGTCACTTCTACTTTCCTTTAGAAAGTTGAAGCTATGCTTTGTGATTGTGAAGTACTTGTGACACATTTTTGACGAGAGAGATGGAAGGTGCCTCCTTTCGAACCACTGTCAGATTTTGTTGCACTTTTTACAATGAACAAATCCTTGTTCCTTTTTATTGTTGTTATCACACAAACAGAGTTGTGACTTGATCACTGCTTCATTGATAGGATGTTGCATTTTGGGGGCAATTTTAATTTCATAAAATAACATAGGATAATAATAAGCAATTAAGGTAATTGACAAGTATTTGTCGCACAGTATGCACTAATTACACATAAATGGTCATACCATCACAAACAAATTCGACTTGAAACATTATTTTACAAGCATGATAGTAGCATAGGTTAAAAATAAAATTGCCAGTTATGTTAAAATACTTATGTTAAAAAAAATTCTTATCATCGTTCAAACAAAATTTCAATATTTTATGTAGTAAATAAGATGTAAATGATTTTTTGGCTGCGATTTTTTTTTTATTATAATTATGTAGCCTATACATACCTAAATTTTATTTGTTTAAAAAAATATTAGTTGGCAACTTCTAATCCTCCATTCCTAACGTTGTCATTTCAGCTGATTTCAGCACCAACTTTGCGTTCATAATACTGACATGTAATGCTAGCCGAGTGGATACGGCGCTGGTCTACCAACGTTGTGGTACCGGGTTCGATCCCGAATCCCGGCATGAGCGGACACAAACGTCAATGCACGTAGATATCTGGCTACCGACTGGTGGACGCGTTGTGCTCATCCCTGTATTCGGGTGGGTAGATCCTACACTTCTCACTACACGCATAGCCAATCACAACGCTGCTTTCTTTCCTCTCCCGTCTTCACAGTACAACACACACACACACACACTGTTCCAAGGTATCCTGTCGTTGAGTATCTATATCCACATATCTCTGACGCGGAACAAGTCTCTCTGCGCTGGGGCGAAATAGGTTCCACCTGAGCGCTTTTTGGTGTCAAGAACATTACTTCCTGGCACCTCTCCCCGAAAGAGGATCGGCTCCTGGTGCCCTCTGGCTGACCAGCGATTCTCATACTGACCTTTATGTAGATTTTCATTATCCGGTCGGGGGTCCTCCTGGATCAAGGAAGGATTGGCGTCGACTAACTAACTGTAATTATCTTGTACCCATGTAGTGCCCTGCCCCTCTGCCTCATCCGCTTGCATGACCTTGTGGAGAGAACGGGGCAGACGCTGATTGGCCAGTGGTTGGTGCTTGCACCCCCCACCAATCAGACGAGCTTCTCTTTTCTAAACATAATTCGGCCCGCGGGGTTACCCGTACCCGTGCAGGTCTCTACCCCGGACTGTTCGCCACACTCTTGTTGAATGTGCCATTCTGGGTGATCGCGCACGTTACCTGTCCCAGAACCGGCACGAGCGGGGTCGCTACCGCTTCCCCCCTGTACTCAGGACGGATTCGTACACAGACTTGTGGACTATACGACTTTTTGCCCTCTCCATTTTACTTGCCTGTTTTTTTTTGTTTTGTTTTTTTACTTCTTCTGTTTGTTAGGTCGCCTGTTCCGAGAGACAGGCCTGCCCCCGACGTCGGAGCGCGCTTCCTTCTTGCCTTTTTTCTTTGTTTTCTTGTTTATTTTTCTTTAGTCTTTGTCCTTTTTATCGATACTTCGCGTGAAACAGAAAGCCTACACATTGACTGCAAAGAACTTGAGACGTTTCCGCTTGCCCCTTTAGTAGGCCAATTTAAGAATAAATATATTTTCTTTGCCGCGTCCTTCAAAGTCCTTTACTTACCCCAATTACCGAGCCACGTTCGGTAAGCCCAGCCTAACGCATAACCCCCGTGAGAAATTATAAGGAGTCAGAACCAATTCGAGAGAGGCGTAAAGTAGGCCCAATGCCTAAAGTCCTCGTCACCCATCGAGCGCAATAGCAACGAGGACCCTTTAATACACCTCCTTATAATTATTGACCACGCACCCACAAACCCGTAACCTATACCACTACATAAACGGGTAACCTCACCTGGTAACTTCACCTCCACCCTCTATAAACTGGTGACCCTCTTCGGCCGAATAGTGAAGGTGACAAAAAAATGGACGCATCAGACCATCAACAGGCAGGACAAGGAGAAGGAGATCGTGATCGCCATTACCATCAAGCCACCCGTCTTTAACGAGGCTGCAGTTGCAGGTTGTTTCAAGATTATGGATGCCCAGGATACTAAATTCTTTCATGTTTTGGCTGCATTACCTCCCGAGACTGGCGACCGTCTTCCGGCTGCAATTCTGTCTACTCATAATTACCAGCTCTTAAAGACTGAAGTGATTGGTCTCTTGGAGACGACGACACCCGAGCTTTTCGAGAAGCTCATTGCCTCCTCTTGCCGGCTCACCCATGAGCATTTAATGAGTGGGCTGCCCCCACCCATGTGCATTCTGTGTGGGGTACAAATATCTGTCCTCCATATATTTGTAGAATGCCCATTACTAAGGAATCTCAGAAGGACGACTTTTCCCTTCATTACCAGAGAGATGGCCCCCCAGCAGGCTCTGCGGGGCATCTTTTCCGAGACCCATTGCTTCTTTGACGTGACTAGGATAATAACCTTCCTAAAAGAAAGCAATCTTTTAAACAAAATTTAAAATAGTTTTATATATTTATTGTTGATCTATTTATAGTTTATGTTTTTACATTTTGTTGAATTTTTTAATAGTCTATTTTTTGTTAAAAGATTTTAACTCAACTGACTCAATATTGCCTATTATACTAATTTTGGTCCCAAGGACATTTCTGCTTTTTTATGTATTTTAATATGGCAATATTTTAAAAATAATAATTTTAAATTCACCGCCCATAAGTGAATTTGGCTGCGAGATAGCCCATCTGGGCTACGCAGCTTTTAAATCTTTTATGCACTATTCATTCATTCATTCATTGCCTCCTCCACGCTCACCGGTCGACCTTCTACCAATTTGGAAGCACTAAGGAGAACTGCTCTACAGGTAGGAGTTGGTGAGGAACTCGTGAGACACAAGTTTATGCTAGCCAACATCGAACCCATAATTGATACCCAGAATGAACTTACCCTAGCCCAGTTAAGAAAGCTTGCGGAGGAGCTAATGCCATTTTATAGAGCACGATGTCTTAATGTTAATGATGGCAGTGAATCCTTAGTACGTAGTGCCACTTCTTTGTCCGATATGTGTATTCCTAATCTTAATAATAGAAGTGATAATTATATAAATAATGTGAATTCTACGGTTAGTGCACGATCAGTGCCCATGAGTACGTACCCAAACGTGAACCGTCCCAATCTTGTGCAGTGAAATAGGTAGAATTGCGACCTTTTCGAAGGAACCATAGTCTGTAGTTTGCCGTTCACATTTGTATTTTGGTGATAATGTGAAATTCTGCAACCCTGGTGCAGGTGGCCAAAGAGAGAACACTTGTAGATGCAACTTTCCTCCAGGCCATCTTCGCCAGCCCCTGCGGAAAACTAGCAGGGCATGCCATTGCAAGTGCAGCCGCTCGTATGCCATCTGTTTTCACCGTCGCTGCTAAAATGAATAAAAATAAATGAGTTTATAATTGATACGGGGCGAGTGTGTTGATAATTCCGGCTAAATTGGTGAATTGTGCGAGTCCAGTTGAAATATTACGACAGCTAATGGAGGTAGAATAATAGTGCACGGCGAAGAACACACGGATATACTTATCCCTAGTTTTCGCCGATTATACAGGTGGTCATTTGTGGTTGCGGATACCACTTCACCATTATTAGGAATTGACTCTCTGAGGCATTTTAATCTCTTAGTTGACTGAGCGCGCGGCATACTTATCGACGAACAAACAAAACTCGTATCATAAGTGAAACTATCAGGGGAGCCTGCGGTAGCTTTAATTAATTATTAATGACCTATAGCACCTACCAGTACCGCCCCATTGCAAAGCTATATTGGAGAAATATGAGGCTTTGTACAGTCCCGCACCCGCTAATCCCTCCCCACAATTGAGACAGGTAGTGCTCCACCGACATTCGTGCGGCTGATACCTCTTTCAATAGAGAAGTTGCAGGTTGCCAAAGCAACTTTCGAAACACTATTGAAAGAGGGAGTCGTGCGCCCGTCAAAATCACCATGGTCGTCGCCGAT
Source organism: Ceratothoa steindachneri (assembly GCA_963969495.1). Lineage (NCBI taxonomy): Eukaryota > Metazoa > Arthropoda > Malacostraca > Isopoda > Cymothoidae > Ceratothoa > Ceratothoa steindachneri. The sequence continues at coordinate 117,324,090 of OZ018320.1, read as the reverse complement.
TCACATGGTACAGAAGTCTCCCGATGAGTTCAGGATGGTCGGCGATTTCCGAGCGCTCAATGCGATCACAAAACCCGACAGATATCCATTGCCGCGAATTCAAAGTGTGGCAAGCCACGTCAATGCAAAAGGATTTTTTCAAGGTTGCATCTGGTTCGTGCTTACCATCAAAAATCCCTGTGAACCCGGCGGACATAGAGAAGACTGCGGTGATAACGCCGTTTGGCCTATGGGAGTACGTGGAGCTTCCATTCGGCCTCCGGAATGCAAGTTGCACATTCCAACGACACGTGGATAACCTGTTTCGGGGATTAGGGTTTCGGTTATGTATATGTCGTAGGTCAGGTTTGATCTTCTGACCTCCGTTTGCTTTCCGTGTCTCAGAACGGTTGGCTGATAGCACGCAGGGAAACTGCAGTTGAGCCTTGCCTCGAATAATGCAATTGAACTTTGGGTTCCAATAAATCTCTGAGTAACTAATTATACTTCAGAATTAATTCAACTATCTAGAAGGTTCTGTATATCAAACTGAGCGAAACAAAATAAACTTGACTACTGCACAAACAAATAAAATACTGGACATGAAAGATAAATAAAAAATAAATTAATGGACATGTAAGATAAATCAAGGTATACACACAGCTGCACACGACCGACAACAATTCCGGGTGAGTCTGCCACTCACTCATTCGTCTGCTCGAGAGTAGCACGATGGGGGTAGCTCTGAGCTCGAGTACTTTCCAACAACACGGGTTGGGTTTGCACTTAAGGCCGTTTAGTACTCGGCCTGTTCGAAGTTATGGAAAATACAACCAGTATTCCACTTCCAGTAACCACAGTCAGCCTCGAAAGTAGGGATCGAGGGAGTATTTGCCCGAGAGGAAGCTGAGCTCGAGAGATCTTTTCTCGTTTGTTTCTTTTTTCCTCTTTTCTTGTCTTCAGGCTCTTGGGGTAGGGGAAGCCGAGAGAAAGAAGCTTTAAAGGGAGACAAAAAAGACACTCGTAAGGTTAGTGCAAGTGATCAGGGCACTGGTTGATATTACAAAAATTATGGCCGGGTCTAGTTTAAGTATGGAATTATTCAGAGGGCAATGAATATTTTAGTTAATATTTAACAATTATCCTAACTTAATTCCCGCCTACGCTCGGCCAGCAATCAGAGCAGAATACTAATTTACCCAGAATGAATGAATGATGTATATAGAAAGAACAAAGAGAGATCACTGTGTAACACAGGCGATCAGGTACTCGTAGAGGAAAAGGGTACGGAAATAACTTGAAAGGGGATAGGAAGAGTTGATAGGTCGGTGGCTAGACGCCGATGCATGGTGTAGTTGGGTGAGTCTCTGGGTGTACGTGATTGGATGACGGTTGGGGGGTTGTCAGGAAGAATATCGTGTCTGCTTAGTCGGAAACACGTTATTGATGATCTTAATGTATGCGTAGAACGGCATGGGTTGCGGGTTGTCATGGGCTGCGGGGTATCGCACTGCCATCGCAACATACTGTCTTGCGTGTAGTGCGTTGTATATGGGGTCTCTGGCGAGTTTCCCGAGTTGTATTGTGATTGTATGTGTTGAGGTGTGCTAATTTTTTGTTGTCGTGTAGTGTGGACATTCTCGCTTACAAGGGAGAGCGTCAAGCGCAGTTCAGAGCGGAGTTCTGAATGCGTTGAACCTTCTTATGCCATGTGACACTCGCAGCTACGAGTGACAGTGGGACGTACATGAGAAGAGGTCGCACGAGTGTTTTATATATGTAGGTGTAACTATAGTTTCCTGCCCACAGGGTGGAACCTGCGCAGTATTTTGTTTGTGCGTGCGACTCTTGCTTGTATTATGTGCTGGTGTATATTGAACCTAAGGGACTTGTCAAAAGTTACCCCTAGGATTTTTGTCTTGTGTGTAGTCGAGCCTTGTTGGGTTTAGATGGTTCATGTCTAGTGTGTGTGAGAAAATTTGTAGGTTATGCATGAAGTGATCTCTTGCGCCGAAGAATGTCTTCTGAGGATTCGTGGCAATCAGTCATTTACCCTCGTATTCTGTCTTTACGTCTAGTATTATTTACTAGACCAGTGGCTGTCTAACATCTGGATTGGTGTGGTCCAGTTTGAAGTTTTGTGGCGAGTTTTCTGTTATGCATCTCTTGAACTCTTCCCAGTTCGTGTTTTTGTAGTCGAAGAGAGGTGGTGTGGGTGTGGGTATGAGTATGGGATATGTGGATATGATAAGGCATATTGTATGTGATCAGAGCGTACGTGAGGACCCGGTGAGATATGAGTGTAGAAGCGTGTAGCGTGGTCGTTGTGGAATACCACGTCCGGAGACGTGGTTCTTCCGCGAGGACCGAAGAATGTGGGAAAGGCCGGGCCAATGTGCTCGCAGCAATAATGCGGCAGGGCACAGGCTAAGTACTTTCCTGCATCATTCGTGGTGTTAGAAAGGAGTGTTGGGTGGAAAGCGTTGAGGTCCCCAGCAAAGAAGATAGGTAGGTTGTGGTTTGATAGAGCCCAGAATGGGACTTCTATGTTTAATTGTAGGCGTGGTGGTCTGTAATGCGTGGCTACTAGGATGGGGCCGGAGCTTGTCTGTACCTTGCAGGCTAGAAAGGAGTCATCGCGTGTTTGAATGAGGGAGTGGTGTATAGAGCGCTTTATTAGGATCACTGATCCTAGGTGCAGCGCTTGTGGAGTTAGATATGTGTAGTAGCCTGCAATGCTGAGTCTGTTATTGGGAGGGTGTAGACTGGTTGAGTTCAAGAGTATTATGCCAGTTCTTTGTGTGTTTAGGACTCAGTTGGCAACAGTATTGCGAATACCGTGCCAACTGCGTACGTTTAATTGTATTATGTTGAGGCGACCTTTTGACGTGGGCGGAGTGGAGTGTGCGTGGGGCTGATTTAACCGGGACCATTCTCCTCTCTTTGGCTATTTCCCAGGAGGCGTGGGGAGCGAGTACATTCATGCATGTTGGCTGGGGTTTCATGGGAGTGGAGAGGTTGCCATTGGTGTTATTGGGTGGGCAGGCCGTGGTAGAGGGGAGAGTGTGTTCTGTGGAAGGAGGGTTGGAAATAGTGGGAGAGTGGGTGGTGGTCGTGGAAGGAGGGTTGGAGAGAGTAGAGTCTAGGAGGGGGGGAGTTGGGAGCAGAGGAGGAGGGAGTAGAGCTAGTAGATAGGGGGCTAGAGATAGTAGGGGTGGTGCAGATTATGAGAGGGGGCGGGGAGGAGGTTGGGACGGCGAAGAAGGATAAGAGGAAGGAACAACAAAGAGGGCTTGGTCGGCTTTGCGCGTGGTTGTGTGTGGCGGGGGGCTTTCGTGGTGGAGTTTTTTTGGTTTAATGCGGAGGGTGTGGTGGGCTTGGAGGTGGAGGAGGTGGCAGTTGTGGTATCAGTGGGAGTAGGGTTGGAGGCTGTGAGAGGGGTGGGGGGGAGTTGAGTTTGCTGAAGGAGGAGTGCTGGTGCTAGGAGGGAGTTTAGGTATAGAGGAGGTAGGAGTGGTAGCTGTGGAGGGAACAGAGAAGGCAGATGGGCAAGTAAGGAGGGTACAGGGGCGAGAAGGGCGGGAGGAGGCAGGAACGTGGTGAAGGTGGGGGAAGGTGTTCGTTCCCATCGGGGTGGGGAGGAGTGCGGGTCTCCTGTGTGTATGCTCCTCGTCGATTAGAGCGAACACCTCAGGGAAGGTGATCTGTTCTAGACCGTGCGAGGCGAACAGTGTGTTAAGTATGTTTGCGTATAGACGGGGGTCAACCCTCGACATGTCCTTTGCCACCGTTGAGAGCAAGGCGGCCAGGTGTAGCTTTGGGTGTGTGTCGGAAGTAGTGGGGGTCTCTGGGTGGGGACGGGTGTCGGAACATGTGGGTGAGTCTCGGGTAGGACAGGGAGAGGTGTGGATATTGTCGCGCTGGCAGGGGCAGCGAATGTTCTTGTGAGGGAAGGAGGGGTTGTGTTGGTGGGTTGGGGACGCCGTATTGCCGCTACGGCGTCAGTGCGGGCCTTACTTAGGTAAGGGCATTTTGGGTTGACGGCGACGCCGCACCTCGAGCAGACCAGGTCTGCTTGTCAGTTACGTGTCACGTTTCCGGTTTTGTAACAGCGGTGGCACTGTGTGGGTTTTATGTTTAGCTGTGGTTCGATGTTATCCGGATATGTTAGTGTGCCGCAGACCTTGATGTCTTGGTCTAGCAGCAGTGTTTTGTTTTGTTCGTCGGACAGTTCAATTACTGCCCATTGTTTCGTGCGGTTGTAATAGAGGTCTCTGATGACCTCTTCCCCATACTTCTGTCTGAGGTTTGTGCGGAGGTCATCAGTGGAGAAAGCCAACCATAGGGGGTTGGTATTGAGGACACGTATTTGGTGTTTCTTGTGGTCACCGTCGGCTAATTTTGTGTGAAGGTCTTGTGCGGCGAGTGTGTCCGCCGCAAGCGTGTGGAATTTGACTGCGTCCTCCTGTGAGCAGAAGACGAGTTTGCGGCCTGTGTGAATCTTTATTATGTTTGTGATGGGGGTGTCATGTGTAGCGGCTAGGTTGAGAAGTGAGTGTTGATTGTTGGTGTTGGGTGTTTTATATGTTATGTGTAGGAGTGTGAGTGTGGATGTGTTGTTGTGTGCCATTAGATCGTGATGATTAGTGAGTGAGTATGGGCCTGGTTGGGCTCCTCAGAGGGTGTGAAAACATGGTGGACTTAATGATGACTGAAGCCCGAATCAACTGACTCCAGTCGGGGTGCTGCCCCCTCTATTGGGTTTTGGGTATTTCTCACTTACGTCTGACTTCTCACAGAGACGGTGGTATCTCCCTCTGTGGTCTTGGACGGTGCCGCAGGTTAGGGTATTAATCCTCCCCGCGTTGGTAACTGAGTCCCAATCCAGGTTTGCTCCTTCCTTTGGGTTCCGCAGCGGGCTAAGCCTCAGATCTCCTTTCCCCAAAGTTTGCAATTATGCCCTTTCTAAGTAGAACGGCATAGTTGCAACGGAGCTCTATGTTTAGAGTCATATTCACAGAGCCAAGTCACGGCGGGGCTGGGATGGGAAGGGTTTGGCACATCATATCATTATGACGAGCCAGGGAAATAAAGGAATTTTTATTCAGGGGGGTGGGAGAGCGGGCTTTTATGAATCTCGTAGTTACCTCTCGAGATTATACCATCCACGGTATAACTTGAAGCGTCGAGGAAATTTTTGCTTGGCCTTACCTCCTGTATCTAAACGCTAGCAGGGAAACGCAGAGAGTTCGATGATTTACCCAGGCCAATGCTTTACTATATATACAGAGCCCGGGATTTTGCTTTATCGAGATAGAGGGGCGCCGGGAGTGAATTTAAAACTTCACGCCATCTCACAGAACCTCTCATCATTACTATTAGGCTCGCTATAAGCCGTTTTATCGAATGGAAGTGACATCAAAAGAAGGAATACGGGCTGCTTGGCAAAGAAGATGGGAGAAGGCCGAGGGGAACTTATAGTTGCGTGCCATTGCGCCGCGAGTCTTCCCATGGACCTACCCCCCAATGCTGCGAAGGTTTCGGGTTGCTTTCTGTCGTATCCGAATTGGACACATAAAGTAAGGCGCTATCCTGCGCCTTACTGTGAAGACTGCGTTATCCTCCAGGCTTTGGCACATTCTTGTTGAATGTCCTAGTGTGGGCCATCTTCGCGCACGTTACCTGTCCAGGTACCGGGACGAGCGGGGTCGCTACCCCTTATCCCTTGTACTGGGAACGGGTTCGTGCACATTGACTTGTGGATTTAATGACTTTTTAGAGGAGGCCGGCGTTCTCTTTATTTAATTAGTTTTTTTTTGTAGTTTTCTTCGTAGGTCGCACGTTCCTGCGCCGGGGGAGGCGGACCTTCCCCCGCCGCCGAAGCTTGCTTCCTGCCCTTTTCCTTTTTACCTTTTTTATGTTGTTTTGGTGGTTTTTTTTTTTGCTTTGCATATTGTTGTTTTAAAATAGCCTAGTAGTAGGCTGTCGTGATTATGGCGACTTATGCCCAAGTAGGCAGTCGCCAGACGGTCCCCTAAAATAAAAAAAATAATCTTGTTGAATGTCCCAGTCTGGGTGATCTTCGCGCACGCTACCTGTTCCGGGGGTCGCTATCGTTTGTCCCTTGTACTCGGAACTTGTTCGTGCACACAGATCTGCGGACTATATGACTTTTGGAGGAGGCTGGCCTCCACTTTATTTGACTCTTATTGGTTGTATGTTCCCGCGCTGGGGTGAGGCTAGCCTCCCTTCGAAGCCGGAGCGCGTTTCTTTCTTGCTTTTTGCTTGATTACGGCCACTTATCCCTTAGTAGCTAGGTGCCACATGGGCTCCTTTTCTGGCCCCATGAAGTGAGAAAAGGGTGTCGCGGGGTCGGGATGAGCAGGATTGCTACCGCCTGTCCATTGTTCTCGGGACTTGTTTGTGAACACAGGCTTACGGACAATATGACCTTTTGTGGGAGGATGGTGTCCTCCACTCTATTTGACTCTTTGCTCCAGGTCACATGTTCCTTGCGGCAGGGCGAGGCAGGCTTTCCTTAGACCCCGGAACGTGATTGCTTGTTTTTTTTGTATTTGTTGTTTCTTCGTTGTTTTTGTTTTTCTTTTGCGAATTTTAGAATTGCCTCTTACTAGGCTAGAATTTTAATTACGGTAACTTATGCCCTTGAAGGCAGTCGCCAGATGGGCGAAACTAAAAAAAAAAATAAATCTCGCTCTCTCCTTATGGTTGTTTTTCTCTCTTCCTCCCTGGCTTTGACGGTGATTCGTTGGTCTCCTTCGTTCGACTCCCGGTGTCGCTTGTTTCATCCATCCCGAATTTCCCCCCCCCCCGCCTCCCCCAACTCTCGCCTCATACCTCAACGCTTCCCGCCACTTTTCTCCTCGACCATTCAAATGAAACCACTTTCCGCTCCTGTTTGTTTCTCATCTTCATTTCCCTTTTCCTAAACTCACACCCACCCCATGATTGCATTTGCTTTGCTTTTCTCTGATTTCTTTAATCGAGATTTTGTTTGATTTATATTCTTTTATTATTTTCTCCCCCCTTCGCACCCTTCAATTTTTTTCCTCCCGCTGACCTTCCCCACACACACACCCATTTTCCGACCCCTTTATCTCATTTCTTCATATCCTTTTAACACCCCTTTCTCATTTTTCTACCCTCCCTCTTCCCACTTCGTTCATATTCTTTCTCCTCGCTCTATTTCTTCTATTCGTCTCGTCGTTCCGGCCCGCCCCACAGCCTCGTACAGCGATCATGAGGACCCCTATCCAAGCCTGAGTGATTACCATGACTATGAGCCGAACCTGGAATTCGACGACACCGAGCTAGAATCTGGGACGACGGTTGCTGGTAAGTGTTTCCCTTGTTTTCCGTTGGTATGGCGCCCAGCACCTAATACCCATATCAATTTTGCCTATCGCATCTATTTCTTTTTTTTCCATGGTGTCAATTCAATATGACCACTCTGATTTAGTCCATTCATTGAATCACTTGCACGTAGAGTTGATTTGCGATTGTAAATTGGGCGGCCATTAAATATATCAGAATGGAGAGGAAGGAGGTTTCTTGTTTTTTTATGTGTCGGTGCAGTGTTGGTCTTTGGCCCACATCCACTACTGCTCAGTTGTGTTTATAGGGCGGGATGCGTAGTGCTGAGAATGGAAATGCTCTAATCAGTTTTCTACCCACTCACTACAATCGCACAAATTTGAATTCAAGGGTTCATCATGCACGTCAACGTGCACACACAAGTTTGTGTGGCGATTTCATCTCGTCTCTATTTGAGTTGTGCGCCTTCCACACATTTCCACCTGCTTAAGGAAGCTCTTCCCTAAGAGTTGATTTCGTTGTTTCCCTCCCCCCCGTAAGGGGCGCGGCGACTTGCCTTCCTGGCCGCCGTGCTGACGGGGCTCAGCGCCCCGTCCAGCCCCAGCTTAGCCTCTTCTTTCTCACAGCCTGTGTTTTTACCCTACTTTCTCACTTTCCCTACAACCTTTCCCACAACTTTCTCTGGTCGGCCTCTAATTTCGCAGGGTAGACGCCGCCAGCATCCACTCACCCATCCATCCCGGATCGGGTCTGAGGAGGAAGGGGACAACGCCCCCTCATCCCTGAGGTCCGGTTTGGGGTGATGGGTTTTAACAACCTGCTTCATCCCCACCCACACCTTCCTAAGATCACCTTTCTTTGTCCTTTGACTATCTATGATTTTACGCCCAGCCTAAGGTGGAGGTGCCATGCCGATGGGCTGCCAGGCTACTTGGCTGGAGGAGTGGCCTCAAATGGCGGCTGCTGGTTCTGCTGGCCCCGTATTCACCCCTCGCAGAGCGGGCTACTGCGTATGGTGATTAGCGTTTGCTTCCCGTATCACTAATAGGGTCACTGTGCCTCACCCCATTCTCCCGAGGTGCCCGCGGGTGCCTCCCTCTTTCCAGCGGCAGTCCCCCATTTACTTTCTAAGGGGACTGCCAAAAAAGGCAAGCGGCCCATAATTGGCCGCTCTCGGTGGGAGTGGTACGATAGGGCCAACCCCTTTAGGGGGAGGAGGGAAGATAGGCTTCGTCGGCTTCTTCCCTCTAAGCTCGCATATTGAGCTTAGAGAGGGTCACCATGACAAAAGACTTTGTGACCAATGAGACTTGGGATGTTCTTGGGGGGGAAGCACATGTGGCCCCCCTGAGATAGACATGGTTCCTGAGGCAACCCAGTCCCAGACGGTAGAACCTTCCATGAGGACGAACCTGGGCTCGGTCCTCCTCAGACGGCTCGAGTATCTAAGGCTTTACAAGGATAAGAGGGATCTCATCAGGCTCATCGGACACTTGATGGTGTGACGCCGCACTCTACCATGAACTTCGTGAAAGCAGTAGTTTATGCTAGGCAACTCGTGGACTACATAAATGACATCACCTTAGAGCTGGCCGACCATGGGACTGTCAAGGTCGAGCGTGTGATGAGAAAACAGGGAGGGGCCTCGAGACCCACCCCCTACATTCTTCGTCACGTTCGACTGTGACAAGCTCCCTGAGTCGGTGCGTGCCGGTTAGTATCGCCACCGCGTGAAGGCATTCGTGGCACTGCCGCGGAGGTGCTATTACTGCCCCTGCTTCAGCCATACTAATCGCTCTTGTCGACCTGCAAAGCCGGAGTTAACCGAAACCTGTGTAAATTGTTCCAAGGCCGCACACGATTAAGTCTAAATCATGTGTGGCCAAGTGTGTCAATTGCGGAGAGCCGCCGCCCGCTTCTTCGAAGCAATGTGGTGCGTATCTCCTCGAGAAGGAAATCCTGGCCGTTCAGGCTCAGGATCGGCCATTGCGCCGCGACTGTTTCCATGGACCTACCCCCAAATGCCGCAAAGGTTTCAGGTTGCATTCTGTCGTCTCCGAATTGGACACACTCGCGGGACGAACCGCCATTTAATGGAGCGCTCGCCAGCGCCCCACTGTGAAGACTGCGTTGTCCCCCAGACTGTTCAGCACATTCTTGTTTAATGTCCCAGTCTGGGCGATCTCCGCGCACGTTATCTGCCCCGGTACTTGGATGGGCGGGGTCGCTACCGCCTGTCCCATGTACTCGGGACGAGTTCGTGCACATTGACTCGGGGACTTATAGACTTTTGGTGGGAGGCCGGCCTTCTCCCTTTTATTTAAATAGTTTTTGTTTTTTTGTTATTTTAATTTGTCCCATGTTCCTTCGCCAGGTGGAGGCGGACCTACCCCGACGCCGGAGCTTTCTTTCTGCTTATTGCCTTTTACTTTGTTTTATTTTTATTCCTCGTTCCGTGATGTTCAGCGCCTATGGCGCTGATAGGTCTACTGCCTTACTTTTTTATCGATCCTTTGTTCGTTCGAGCGTGTATTGCGGAAGGTGGACTCGATTGACCACACCAGCCTCCTCCTGGCGACCAGTGCATTCCTCAGTTCTCCCATTGAGAGACTACTTTTCGATGCTGGGGAGATGCAACTCGCTCTGCGCCGTGCACAGTGCATTATTCGCCTGTACGCGCGAGCCCGGCGCCTTTCTCAGTCGCTAACAGCTCTCACTGCATTCGCAGCTGATCTCAACGGTGCATATGCCACCGAGAGACACCAGTAATGCCCTAAGCCCTTTGGTTTTAGGTCTAGGAGACTCCTGCGTCTGTCTTCACAGCCGAGCTTGTTTCAATATACCGCTCGATACGGGAGATAATGCGACGTGCCCGGTTCGGAGAACAGATTGTGATTGATAGCGACTCATAAAGTGCCCTGAGTGCTCTCGTGGCATTGGAATCTCCGCGTCCACTGGTTCGCGATATCCGTGACGCCACGCTTTTGGCGAGCCGGGTGGATGCCGAGATTATATTCTGCTGGGTTCTTAGACAAGTAGGAATTGCGGCGAATGAGGCCACCAAAGAGTCCGCGAGGACTGGGCGACCGGACCAGCGTTTCGCTTTTCCTCACACCGATTACATGGCAAGAATACAGGCAGCTCTCCGGGCTGCTGGGCAAACAAGGTGGGAGACGTTCGAGGGGAACTTAAAGTGGCGTGCCATTGCGCCGCGACTGTTCCCGTGGACCTACCCCAGAATGCCGCGACGGCATCAGGTTGCTTTCTATTGCCTCCGAATTGGACACACTGGCGTGACGCACCGCCATTTGATGGAGCGCTTGCCTGCGCTATACTGTGAAGACTGCGTTGTCCCTCACAATGTTATGTACATTCTCGTTTAATCTTCCAATCTGGGTGATCTCTGCGCACGTTACCTGTCCCGGCACCGGGACGAGCGGTGTCGCTACCGCTTGTTCCTTGTACTCGGGATGTGTTCTCGTGCATTCATACTTGTGCACTTTTCGACTTTTGGCCTCCACTCTGACCTTTTCTCTACGTTTATTTTTGCAGGTCGCATATTCCTGCGCCGGGGGGAGGCGGGCTTACCCTAGACGCCGGAGCACGCTTGCTTCTTGCCTTTTGCTTTTTCTCGTTATTAGTCCCGGGCGACTCTTATATCTCACCATGTCGGTCTGTCGGCTCCGTTATGCATTTTTTTTGTAATAACATTGTAGCTATTAGGCCGATTCTAACGAAATTTAAAACCTTTATGTTGTTTTACATTCTCTCTCAAATGATATAATTGCAAAAGTCCTGCCAAGATTAACCCGTGAATTATTTTGTTTTAGCAATAACATCATTACTATTCGGCCGATTCTAACGAAATTTGAATCCATTATGTTGTTTTACATTCTCTTTCGAATGATATAATCTCAGGTCCTCCTCAGGTTAGTCTTTGAATTATTGAAAGTTTTGAAGGTCGTAAGGTCCTAAATCAGAATAAGTGAGAGCACGTGACTTTTTGGTCATCAGACCTTGTTTGTTTTTTAGCCATTTTCCTTTTTTATCGTTATGTGTTATTTATAGATATTGCTATTTGTTTTTTACTATAGCTTAATAGTAGGCTGTTGTGTGCCGCGACTTATGTCCAAATAGGCAGTCACCAGATGGACTACCACAATGAAAAAAAGGATCTACGTGGACGACCTTTCGATTTCTTTCGGTGCAGTCCAGATGTCAACTCTGTACCGTAGACTCCAACAAGCATTGGACTGCATCTCTCGCTCTGCCGGCGCACACATGTTTCAGTTTTCTTTGGCCCAGACTAAGGTGGTGCACTTCTGCCGCCAACCACGGCTCCACCCCGACCCAGGCTCGTTCCAAAGCGGGGTTCACCCTGAAGTGGTGGATTCGCACCGTTTCCTTGGTCTTGTTTTAGACCGGCGCCTCACCTGGAAGACTCATATTCGAAGCCTTGGTGCCAATTGTACCCGGGCCATGGACATTTTTCTTTCTGTGACGTTCAGATAGGTAGCCTAGCGTGTGTTACGTAAGGTGGACTTGATCTACCACACCGGTCTCCACCTGGCGACCGGTTCTTTCCTCACGTCCCTGTCGCCGAAGGCCGCCGGCTGGACTTTACCTCCAGAGGCGGACAACCCTTCAACGACAGGTTTACTGTGAGTGAGTTAAGCTCCGCTCTTGCTTCGTGCGCGGACACCGCCCATGGTCCGGACGATGTCCCGTACGCCATGCTTCGACACCTGGGTGAGCGAGGCAAGGCCTTTCTGTTAGATTTGTTCAACAGGATCTGTGTGGAGGGTCTTCTCCCAGATTCCTGGCGAATCGCTACTGTGCTCGCCTTTCGCAAGCCGGGGAGAGATTACTCTACTCCGACCGGTTTCCGCCCAATCTCTCTAACCTCTTGCGTGTGCAAGTTGATGGAGAAATTGGTAAATGTTAGACTAGCCTTTTTCCTGGACAGCGGAGGCCATCTGTCTTCTGCACAGTGCGGCTTCCGCAAGTTCCACTCCACGTCGGATGCTCTGCTCCGACGGGAAAATGCCGTCTGCGAGGCTTTCCTTCGTAGACAGCACTACGCCACGGTCTTTTTCGATCTGGAGAAGTCCTATGATACCGCATGGCGATACGGTATCATGGAGACTCTCCCAATGTTTATATCTGAATTTTTGCGAGATCGTCGATTCCGCGTACGGGTGGGGGGAGCCCTCTCCGGCCCAAAGGAGCAGGAAGATGGTGTCCCGCAGGGAAGTGTCCTCAGTGTCACACTCTTTGCCCTGAGCATCAACGGCATCACCTTGGTGCTGCCAGAAGATGTTCTCGCTACGCTCTACGTGGACGACCTTTCGATCTCTTTTGGCGCGGCCCAGATGCCAACTCTGGAGCGTCGACTCCAACAGGCATTGAACCGCGTCTCTCGCTATGCCGAGACGCACAGATTTCGGTTTTCTTTGGCCAAGACTAAGGTGGTGCACTTCTGCCGCCATCCACGGCTCCACCCTGACCCAGATTTGTTTCTTAATGGGGTGCGCCTGGATGTGGTTGAGTCGCACCGTTTCCTTGGTCTTGTATTCGACCGACGCCTCACCTGGGAGGCTCACATTCGCAGCCTTAGGATCTTTTGTACCCGCGCCATGGATATTCTGCGTTCCGTGACGTTCATAGCTTATGGCGCTGATAGGGCTACTGCCTTACTTTTTGATCGATCCTTTGTTCGTTCGAAGCTCGACTACAGATGCGAGTTTTATGCATCCGCAGCCGAGCGTTTATTGCGGAAGGTGGATTCGATCCACCACACCGGCATTCGCCTTGCGACCGGTGCCTTCCGCACTTCCCCCATTGAGAGCCTGTTTGTCGATGCTGGGGAGATGCCACTCGCTCTGCGCCGCGTGCAGTGCATCACTCGCCTGTACGCGTGAGCCCGGTGCCTCCCTCAGTCGCCAACAGCTTTCACTGCATCCGCAGCTGATCTCGATGGTGCCTATGCCGCCGAGAGACACCAGTCATACCCTAAGCCCTTTGGGTTCAGGGCCAGGAAACTCCTTCGAGAGCTAGATATAGCTCTCGGGCCGGTGGCGCCCCTGGTTCTGCCCAGGACGCCACCCTGGAGGGTACCACATTTGGCTATTTGTCGCCACGCCTCTGCTCCCAAAGCTTGTACGGCGCCGGGAGTATTGCGTTCGACCTTTTTGGAGCACACCTCGTGTCATGCTGGAACCGTGCCAGTGTATACGGATGGCTCCAAGTCCCAAGAGGGGGTCGGCTTCCACGCCGTATCCCCTCTGTTTGAAAGTCAGCCTGGCTATGCAGGGCGCTGCGTCTGTCTTCACGGCTGAGCTGGTGGCAATACACCACTCGGTACGGGAGATTACGTGACGTGCCCGGTTCGGAGACCGGATTGTGATCTATAGCGACTCACAAAGCGCCCTGAGTGCTCTCGGGGCATTGGAATCTCCGCATCCCCTGGTTCGCGATATCCGTGACGCCACGGTTTTGGCGAGCCGGGCGGATGTTGAGATTATCTTATGCTGGGTTCCTGAATATGTAGGAATTGCGGGGAATGAGGGCGCAAAAGAGTCCGTGAGGACTCTTCGACCGGACCAGCGTTTCGCTCTTCCTCACACCGACTACATGGCAGGAATACGGGCAGCTCTTCGGACTGCTTGGCAAAGAAGATGGGAGACGGTCGAATGGACTTATTCCCCAATGCCGCGACGGCTTCAGGTCGCTTTCTGTCATCTCCGAATCAGACACTCGTGTGACGCATCACTATTTGATTGAGCGCTCGCCTGCGCCCTATTGCGACGACTGCGTCGTCCTCCGTACTGTTCGGCACATTCTTGTCGAATGTCCCAGTCTGGGTGATCTTCGCACACGTTACCTGTCCTGGTACCGGGATGGGCGGGGTCGCTATCGCCTGTTCTTTGAACTCGGGACGAGTGCGTGCACATTGACTGGTGCTCTTGTTGACTTTTGGGGGGAGGCCGGCCTTCTCCCTTTCATTTAATTAGGTTTAGTTGTTTTTGTTATTGTTTTGTTATTGTTATTGCTTCCTAATTGTTATTTCTTTTTATTGTTGTTTTCTTTTCAAATTTTTTAAAGTAGCCTCGAACTAGGCTGTTTGTTTTCCGGCGATTTATGCCTAAGTTGGTAGTCACCAGATAGCCCTTAAAAAAAAAAAAATCCTGACGTCCCCCATTGAGAGCTTACTTGTTAATGCTGGCGAGATGCCACTTGCACTGCGCCGTGCACAGTGCATTATGCGCCTGCGCGCGCGAGCCCGGCGCTTTCATCATTCGCAACAGCTCTCACTGCATCCCCAGCTGATCTCGACAGTGCCTTTGCTGCCTAGGGACGCCAGTCATACCAAGCGGCCTAGCGCTTGGTGTAGCTCCCAGGCCAGTGCGCCTCTGGCTCTTCCCTGGACTCCACCCTGGAGTGTACCACCTTTGACTATTTGTCGCCACGCCTCTGCTCCAAAAGCTTCCACATCGCCGAGCGTAGTGCGTTCCACCTTTATGGAGCACACTTCTTCTCACGCTGGATCCGTGACAGTGTACAGGGATGGTTCCGAGTCCTAGAGGGGGGTTGGTTTCCACGCCATATCCTCTCTGTTTGAAGTCTTCGGTGTTGAGGTGTAAACAATCGTAATATGGGTTCGCCCCCCTAGCTCTTTTCTTTGTGTGGCAATTTCCTAGTATTTATGCCACTTAAAACCAACCAATCAATCTTTTCTTCGTCTAATGGGCTGACCCATCTCCCTCCTCTGTGACTGCTGTTCCTGGGTACATAATGTTGTACTCCCTATTGGGGGTCTTTGAGACAGGCTTTGCCGCCTTATTTGGGTTTAGGCGAACTAAAGGTTTCCGTAGCGCCGCTGGCTCTGTCTTATAACAGTTCTGCAGATACTGGCCTTCTTGTCGACGATTGGTAGGTTTAGTAAAAGATTCATTATGTCGTACCTGCCTCTCTGGGTGGTTACGTTCGCGAGCTATGGCCGTTGAGCAACTTCCGGCGGTGTGTGTCGCGGCACAGCCTTTAACGCACCTAGATTTGAAGCACCTGAAGGGCCCGACAATCCGTGGTAAGATAGGTGGAGGTGCTGGATGCGGGGCGTATATTTTCTCTACCAGACACCAGGCCTAGTCAATCCCGTCTCAGGCTCCCCGAGGCAACGGGGGCATAGATGGGTGACTGAAAGGAACGCTGACTACAGAATGCCCTCGTCCTAGACAGTAGGGTCTTCCCCGGAAGAGAATATTGACTCGGAGGAACATTTTTGTCTTTTTATTTAACGATCTATACTAGCGACTGCCAACAAGGGCATAATACCCCGAAATTACACACTTTGGAGTTTATTTTCCTTTTTAGCATACCCATAGCTTGTGTTAAAAGAGGGGAGGAAAACCCACCTACTTAACATAAACAAAGCAAGAACAAATAATAACAGAGCAGAGCCAAAAAAAGAGAAGAAAATAGGAGAAAGACGGAAAATAATGCTCCTATGTCGGAGGATGGCTCGCCCGAGCATGCGACCAACACCTAAGAATCCGTGCAAACCAGCTCCGATCCAAAGTCCGCTTCCTCCTGGGCAAGGTCCTCCTAAGGGAACATGGAACCCCTGCGAATCGATGGGAAAGGAGGACTCGGGCGGGTCCTTTTGGTGTAATGCTGGAGATGCCCGGGACCATTGCCATGTACCCCGAAAGACCATTTTAAGGCTGAACCTCTGGACCTGGCCTGTCCGGCCTCGGTGCTCCCTCGGTAGGGGAGAGAGAAGATAGCGTATCGGTGTGTGTGTGTGTATATGTATATATATATATATATATATATATATATATATATATATATATATATATATATATATATATATATATATATTAGTGTAGTTGTGTAGCAGTCTTTCCTGAATGCAAATTTTTTTAAAGACCATTGTGTATTTTGCCTTAATTAATTTCCTTTGGCAACTTTCTCTCTTCTAACTATCTTTTTTATTCCATCTTGTAGATGGTGGATCGCTTGTCCTGTATTCATCTCTCTTTTAATTGAATGTGTTTGGTAAAAAAACAAACTAAATTGCTGAACTTTCGATCTTATTCGATCATCTTCGGAGCGTTTCGATAGGTCCTTGCCTCGGCGGATGTACTCTTATGAGCCCTGAAAAGTATAATATAAGCTTAATCGGCTCATACATCCGCCGAGCTTATAAATGCTGCTCTACGTGGGAACTTTTCCGTTAAGAGATTGCACGAGTAAAACAAATACTCCTGAAGAATGGTTTCTCAAATAGCATGATTGACAAACAACTCCAATCCTTTTTAAATAATCATTGCAAAGATACGGGTAAAACTGAAAAGAATCAGGGAGAAGTCAACAACATCAAAACCAGATGTCCACGACCTATATTAATATATATATATATATATATATATATATATATATATATATATATATATATATATATATATATATATATATATATATATATATCCATTAAACCACGTAGAAAGAGAAAATGGAATATTTTTTCCCTTGCAGTAATGTTTTTATTAACTTTTTTCGAAAAAAGGTAATAAAAATATTACTGCAAGGAAAAAAATAAATATTCCATTTTCTCTTTCTATGTGGTTTAATGGATTCATTTTCATCATTCTCTCGCGCTACTTTGAGATATATATATATATATATATATATATATATATATATATATATATATATATATATATATATATATATATATATAATTAGGTAACAGGCCATGTTGTATGTAGGTTCTATTGAAGTCCATAATTGTGGCAGCGTTATTAATTTTAACTTGTATTTTCTTAATATTTCTTACAAAATTTTTAACGGGGTCTTCGAGGTGAGAAAAAACATCCGCGAATGACATTCTTTATTCCTAGACACTTTCGACCGTGTTAGGTCATCTTCAGGGAATGAACAGAAATGGAATTATGATGATGGTGGTATTTTCACTTTTTAAAAATATTGGGATAGTAGTAGATAAAAGTGGGTGAAAATTTAAAGGGGGGAGGGGGTATTTTGCCCTAGTAGGAGGGCATCGCAATCTTTTTACTTTTGGAATTTCCTTTTTGTCTTAATTATTTTATGTAGTGTTTTCTATGTATCTGTTAATTTTCGTGTAGCTAGCGTGTTCTTATTGTTAGTGTTTCTATTGTTATTTTACTTATTTTTGAGTTAAATTCTTGAGCATTCAAGCCTTTGATAGCTTTTGGCCCAGCAATTTACCTGTGTTGTTCTGATGGTTTGTTTTATTGTTACTCTGTTTGTATTTCGTTTAGACTGTGCTGATTTTATGGGTACCTGTTATGTGTATATTGATGTAATGTTTTCTTGTGCACTGTGTGTAGTACTTGGGAACCGCTTTCGACGTGTGACTTTCTCCCGTAGTCGTACAGGAATGTTCAGTCTTCCGCCTGTTCCTTGTAGTTCCGGAATGACATCATTTGTATGAGTTAACCAGACCCTTCTTCCCATTTTCTGAGTAAAGATGTTAACGGGGTCCAGATTCTTTCTTGTGTGGAGTTCTCTTTGTCGGCGTTGCTCTCGCCTTCAGACTTTATTGATCAGTAGGGATGCAGAGTTCTGTACTCGCTGCATTTTTCTCATTGAGGTCTTGTTTGCCGCTTGAGTCACTACTGCGGGATAGATGAGCTTAGCCCGGACATACATCAGGTATATCTTCCTAATGTTGGCCGAGCTAAGATCTCTAAACCTGTATAGCTTGAAGATTTCTCTCCTTGCCAAGTTCCGCCTCTCCGTGTAGTGTCTCGCGTATCCGTGGTCGGAGAACTTTAGGCCCAGGACAGTGCCTTCGGTGGAGTAGCCGTATCTCCTCTTCTCGATGATTATGGCACACGTCAACGTGCGGCTCAGTGGGACGATCTTGAACTTGTCCATATTAGTTCTGATCTTCCAGCGTCTCTCGTACTGGTTGATGTCGATTTCCGCTATGGTTCGCGCTGCCTGATCCCTCGCCTTCCTCACCGGGCACGAGACGATCTGGGTGACGTCATCTGCGAATTGCAGATACATCGTGTCCCTGTGCACCGGTGTTGGGAGGTCGATGGTAAAGACCAAGTAAAGGAGAGGGCTCAGGCAACTTCCCTGTGGAACGCCCGCCTTCAGTTCGAATTCGCGTCCTTGGTGTCCTTCGATCATGAGACGTGCCTTTCTGTCCTTGACAAAGTCACAAAGGATCCTTTCCAGGATTGGGTCTAGCTGGAGGTTCAGGATCTTGTATTGTAGTCCTTCCAGCCAGACTCAAACGAAGGCCGTCTGCACGTCCCTCAACACAATGTCTACATAGAACCTATTCGCATGGCAATAGGCGATTTTTGCCGTCAGGAGCGCCAGGGCTGTATCAGTGCCCCTTTTTTTGGCGGAACCCATGTTGTTGGGTGGTTGTGCGCTCCTAACTCGCTCAGTTGAGCTTGTAGCCTATTCGCTAGGGTCTTTTCAAAGATCTTGCCCAGCATCTCTAGAAGAGAGATCGGGCGATAGTTCGCTACCTGGTCTGAGGGCTTTTTTCCTTTCGGGATGAAGATGATCTTAGCTATCTTGTACCCGCCCGGAAAGTAGCCTGTATTCAGGGCGGCATTCGTGGTATCAACCAGTCCCTGAATGATTTGCCTTGGGGCATTCACGAGGTTGTTTTTTGTGATCTCAGACCAGCCTGGTGTCCTTTGCTTGAAGGACCTTATGGTCTCCATGGTCTCTTCGAAGGTTATTGGGCATCCGTCGCCAACCATCTCTCTTTCTTGAGATACTTGCGGGTGGGGGTGGGTTCTATGAATCTGTGCTGAGGTCCTCGAGCAGTTGGTCTTCGAAGTCCTGGTCGAAGTCGTCGCTCTCTTCTGGGGTAATAGTGAAAATCTTTTTCCAGTGCGTCCTGAATCTGTTTTCGAGAGACTGGATCTTCAATGATTTCCTATCCGTCCTTTATTTTTATTCTGGCTTTGGTGGGTAGTCCCCTAAGTCTTCGGATTGTATTCCAAAAACTTACTGGACTGACCTCCCTGTCCAGCCTACCTATGATGTCATTCCAGACTTCCTTCTGTTTTTCTGTAATTGTGTGTTTTAGTTCCTCGCTCAGTTGTCTCATTCTGGCTGTCCTTTCCCTATTCGGGCCTGTCCTGCCTATTTCTTCGAGGATTTCCCTATGTTCCCGAGCGTTATCCCTCATCTCGTTCGTCCACCTAGGTTGTGGGAGCATTTTATAGGAGATCCTGGGAACGCATCTCTCGTCGGCTTGGATGAGGAGATTAGTGATTGTGTTTATCTCCTCGTCCACCTCTTCGAGGTTGGCGTCTTCCAGGTCGGCTGGTTGGTATTCGCCAAGCATCTCTCTATATAGCTCCCAGTTAGCTTTCGCATAACTCTTCCTAAGTGGGACTGGCATGAGAGTCGGTGCCAGCGAGATTGTTGTTAGGATCGGGATATGGTCGCTCGGTATTACAGGTCCGGGCACTTTGCTGATGTTAAAGGGGAAGTTGCGGCTCGCCAATACTATGTCCAGTTTGATTGCCGAACATAGCGTTAGGTAAGTCGGGAAATCCTGTCCTTCTCTCTAGAGTCTGTCTCTTTCGATGAGTAGTTCCAGGTTCCTTCCCCTCTGGTTGGTGTGACCGTAACCCGAAGCTGTGCAACAGGTGTTTAGGTCTCCACCTAGCAATGCCATTTTTCCTTGCCCAAAGATGTTAAATAGATTGGGAACGGGCAGATATTCTCGGCGTGGCGGCTGGTAGGCCGCTGCCACAGTTAGGGCTCCTACTAGGGTTCGGATTTCGACAGCCACGAATGACTCCAATAAGTGGAAGTGTTTTGTATTCAATGTTTTTTCGGATCGCGATGGCTGCGCCATCGTACCTTTCCTGTGTGTGGTTTTTCGTGATCACAGTGTAGTTTGGTATTTTTATTGTGGTTTCAGTGTTTACATCGTGTTCAGATATAAGGATCAGGTCGGTATCCCCCATGCGGAATATGTTTCCGTATAGGATGGATTTCCCTTCCCAACCGTTGGTGTTAAGTGTGGGTATTTTTAACTTGTTGCTGGTGTTTTCCAGGTTTTGTTTGTTTTGTGTTCTTGTTTTCTATGTGAGTGTGTGAGTGTTCTCCTTTACTTTTTGTCTCTTCTCTTTCTTCCATTTCAAATTTTACCAAACTCTGTTTCACTTATGGTGAGGCAGGAGTCAGTATGTAATTTAATCCTTGCCGCCATGAGCGCCTCATCTACCGTTGCCTCTTGCAACTGCGCGTCATAGCTCCATTTTAGCTTCCTTGTTCTTACCCCTTCAACTATCTCCCTGATGGTGGGGTTTGTTCGGTCTTGTAGAAGCGCATGTTAAGCTCTTCTCCATCTAAATTATTGGCCAATTGGGGAGCCTTTCCTCTGCTAGCGCTTCTCGCTCTCTTGTAATGTTTTGGGAGTTGAACCTGTTCTTCTTCCTCATCTTCCGAGGAAGATGCGGTGCGAGTGAGGTTTCCTTCAGCTTGTTTTATCCTTTTTTCTTCTTTCTTCGCCTGCATTTCCCTTTTCCTTTGGGCTTCTATCCTCGGGTCTCTACTCTTAGTTCTGTGAGTGGCTTGGGGGTCTCTCAGTAGTTTCATTTGTTTCTGCTCTGGCTTCTGTTGGTGGGAAGGGTGTTGCTGGGGCTTCTTCATCGGGTTCATACTGTAGTTGCAGGACATTCCCCGATGGAGGGTTGTCCGGGAACCACATCTCTTCTAGACCGTTTTTCTTGAGCATGGTGTTCAGCTCGGTCGAGAAGCATCCCGGGTTAGTAAGGTTTCTCACGAGCGCATACATAATGCACGTGAGGATTTTTGTCGAAATTTTATTCCCAACCTTCAGATATGTCTTTGTGGGTGGGGCATTTTCGACTGTCCTTGCGGGGAGGACTCTAGCTGCTTGAGCGTAGGAGGTGTTAGGTCTCCTTATTCCCTCCGCCTTTCTCTCTTCCATTTTTCTTTTCACCACTTCCTTTTTCTTCGGGCATGACATGGCCATAGCCCCATGTTTTAGGCCACAGTTCGGGCACCTTTCCTCGGCTGCCGGGCATTCCCGCCAGCCGTGTCCTTTGGCAATGCATCTGGAGCAGGTAATCTCCTGCTCCTTGCAGTCTTTTGTGGCGTGCATTTCAAGCTTAAAGCATCCGAAGCAGATTTAAATTGGGGTATAATGGAAATATTAAAAAATTGTTACATTATATATATTATTTCTACGTGAACATAAGTATTTAAAAAATTGGCCAATCATGGCCCGGGGAATTTTTAAGGGCAAACTAAGCGCTACAAGAAACATATAAAATTGGAAGGCTCAGATCACATCTAGTCCCATACAGTTACTCACGAAAAATGAGACTACAGACAACACTAAAATAGCATTGTCAGCAAGAAAATCTATAAAAGGCTTGAATGCTACAAACAACACTATTACACTAAAAGTCAAAAGACAGAGAAGAAGAAACAAAATACAATAAGAAGAACATTACAAACACATGAAGAAACAAATAGACATTAAAAAACACAAAATAACAACACAAATAAAGTGATTCCCTCCCTAATAGGGCAAAATAAACCCCCCCCATCTTTAATTTTTTTTTCACCCACTATATCTTCCACTATACCATCTCTCTTCGAAAAACTGAGTACATCATCATCATGACTATTTGACTGATCGGATTTCTTGGGCAAAAGTCAGCAACTTGCAAAGGCGCAAAAGTTTGGGAAAGTTTCTGCCAAAACGTCTCCATTATTGCTTCCTCGCGTCCGCCTGGAAGCTACCACAAAAGAGAAGAAGAAGAAATAGAAGCCACAAGAGAGACAATACCCTATTACTACTACACCATTTCACCCCCTTTTCATCATCTTTTTTCAGGCTACGCTTTAAGAAGATGACCGGGTAAAACCATTACCCCCACCTCCCCCGCTTCATAGCGGCCCCACGGAGGAAAATCGCCGTACACAGTCTCACACAACTATGTCGCTCACTAGAGAAGTCATAATTGGGGGCATTGGAAGAAGCTGGTTGGAGGATTAGCCCAAAGTGGAGAAGAATGTCTTGAAGCTCGACTGGGCAAGGGACGGACTGCAGCCTCCGTTGCTAATCACTGCGGAGGCCCATCCCAGGAGCACAGAGGGACACTTAACCGTCTCCGTGCATGTTGGAAGCAGTCGCGATTCAAACACCCGCGAGGAGCGGCATTGTCAATGAGTCCGTCAGTAGTCATCACCCGGGAGGATCCCACCCGGTCTCACACATACTCAATCATCTATCATCTCATCATAATGCGTCATTACCACACTCATCCCAACATTCACCAAGGTGATACCTCCGGGGACAAAGGCTGCTGAAAAAGCGTGTGGGGGGGGAGGGCACCCTAAGGAAAAATCATCACAAAACTCGCACAATACTCATCAAATTACACACACAAAACGGGAGTCTGCTTATCCTACGTGCCTGCCTAAAAAGAACCAAGAGGGGGTCACCCTCAACAACCTGGCAATGGATCTGGCCACACGAATACCCCTCAGAGTAATCAACGGCCAGGCCAAACCGGAGAGAGGTAGAGTATTTGAGACCATCTTCGGAAAACTCAGTGTCACAGTAATTCACCTCATAGACACCCCAACCGGTTACTTTCGATCTGCGAAATGGAAAAAAGATATCGAGACCATCAACAAGGAAGATGGCATTTGCGTTCTCCAAGAAATAAACCTACAGCCCGCAATACCACCACAAATACAGGCCCACCGCAGCGTGATTTGCCGTCACCTCGATCCCTGGATAGGTTAGGCGATCTCACGAAGGAAGAACTTGCGGAAGAAATTGAGGCCAATCAGAGCTGGGCGAAAGTATCAGAAATCATCAAGTTCCGAAACCGAAGGGAGAACCAAGAATACTCCCTTGTATTCAAGGTCATCTTTAAGGAGAGGGAGATGGCCCAGAAGGCCAAAGAGAGGGGTCTATTACTCTTCCATGCGAAAATCAGCGGGGACCAAATCGAGCGCGAGGAGTTCACGCCTGTGAAGATGTGTTTCCGCTGCTACAAGATGGAGCAACACTCCACAAAGGACTGTCAAGAAGTAGAAGAGACATGCTCCAGGTGTAGTGAAAGAGGCCACGGCTGGAAAAACTGCACGAAGAATGAGAACTGCATAAACTGCGGGCAGGGCCACAGAGCACTAGCCATGGCGTGCCCTATGAAAAGAAACAATTAAGAGAAAACAGGCCGCATAGAAAGAAGAAGAAGAATAGAGGAGGAGGACTACTTCGTATGCGCAAGCAACAAAAACATCCCACCCTACACAAGCCACGACTAAGACATATATCAAACTGGAAAACGATGAATAGACGAAGATTCTCACCTGCATCCTTTATGCACACGTGAGAAATCTTACGAATCCGGGCACGTTCTCTAGTGAGCTCAATCTGATGCTAAAGAATAACAATTTAAGTGAGATGTTGTTCCCAGAAAACCCTCCTTCAGGAGATGTCCTACAACTTCAATTCTCCCCAAAGATAAATGAAGAGGTTATTGCAGCAACGTCTACCCACTAAGCCGAATCAACGGTCTCTTCACACAAGGTCCAATAACAAGAAACTCAGAAACCCCCCAGGAGAACCGACCCCAGAATTGAAGCTAGAAAGGCGAGGGAAGAAAAGGTGAGGAAAGCTGCTACAAATGTACCAAAAAGAAGGGAAAGTCAAACGACGACCGACACAGACTCGGACAGTGACAGTATTCTGAGCGTGCCCACAAGAGAGGACAAAACAGAAAAGAAAAAAAGCAAGAGAAACAAACACAGGTACGACGGTAGGGAACTGGGTCTGAAGGTCTACACTTCGGACAAGTACCCCTTCCCTGAAAATCTAGACCCTATGGATATCACAAATGGCATAAAAAAACAAAAGCTAAATTGGACGATTACAGAAACAGATGACGAAACTGAAGTCGTGGCAGCACTCTTCTCTGGTAAAAATGTTACTCGACGACGCCTCCTTTTATACAATCTCGGCCATGGAATTTAAGAAGATCAAGAGCGGAAAGGTACGCAAGCACAGGGAATAGGCAGCAAACTCTATAAGTAGACACAAAACATGGAGAACGTAAACAACACCTTGAAAATTTTAACACTAAACACAAACGGATGGCTGGGGAAAGCGAATGAATATGGCAACATATTCAGAAGGGCGGACCCCGACATTATCCTAATATCAGAACACGGTGTCAACACTAATAACATACGAATGAAAATCCCGAATTACCACGTCCTAGTAAAGAACGCCACTCAAGATAGATTTGACGGTGCTGCAATCGCCATTAGAAGGAACATCACCTTCAAAAGGCTCCCAGAACTTGATGAGTTCTTCGTGTCGGTCGAAATCCCTACACTTGTTGGGGGACTCACAATTACAGCTGCATACCAGCCTCGCCGTCGATATCTACCCATCAACAATCTCCTAACCCTAACTGCCCACTAAAGGAATGTCTTCATTGGGGGCGACCTCAATGCTTGTCTGAGGGCCTCAGGCTACACCAGAACTAACGAAAGAGGTAGAAATCTACAGCTGGTCATTGACCGGGACGAGGAGATAA
Organism: Ceratothoa steindachneri; assembly: GCA_963969495.1. Classification (NCBI taxonomy): domain Eukaryota; kingdom Metazoa; phylum Arthropoda; class Malacostraca; order Isopoda; family Cymothoidae; genus Ceratothoa; species Ceratothoa steindachneri. The sequence goes on along the minus strand of OZ018320.1, from coordinate 117,299,152 downwards.
ACTGCATTACACTCCTGATCATGGAAGCGGACGAAAAGTGCATTCCGTGCATCACGCACAAAAGCCCTCCGCAACCCAGGTGGACCGAGGAGATGCGAGAAATTGACTCAGAGCATAGAGAAATCTATGAAGAAGTCAGGCAATTTGGCCCAAACAGAAACAACACCAGAAGACTCCGACAACTCAGAGAGGAACTCAAAAACCAGTTCAACGAACAACAACGGGCCATATGGGACGGAATAATAAAGATACTCGACTCAGAGCAGAACCCCCAAAAATTCTTGAAGGAGATAAAAAAGCTGAGAGATTTGCCCCGAAGGTGAAAATAAGGCTGGAAGAAAATGGTGAAATCATTGATGAACCGGAAAGACTCGAAAGAAGGTTCAGGGTGTACTGGAGAAAAGTATTTTCCAGCCCCCTGAAGAGAACGAAGATTTCGACCTGGAGTTCGAGCACCGGGTTATAGACGAACTCAATACCAGAATCCACCGAACGCATCCCCACCCGCACTTTTCCGAAGAAAGGAGAATGATGGGCCACGGACGACCAATCACCGCTGAGGAATTCCTGAGCACGCTCAACACATTAAAACGGAGAGCTCCTGGCTGGACATGGATTACCAAAAAACATCTGGTAAATGCTCCCCCGCGCCTGCTACAAGGCATTACGAACATAATGAACGCGGCTTTGAACACTGGCTACTTCCCTGATTGATACAAGGTGGCAAAAGTCATCCTTATACCAAAAGGGAAAAAGGTGCCTGAACAGCCGATGGACTAAAGGCCCATCTCCCTCTTGGAAATCATCGGTAAGATTCTGGAAAAGATTCTAGCCAACAGACTTCAGAAACAACTCTAGAAGGGGGCCCACAACCCACAAAAGAATGGGTTCCGGAAGAAACGTGGAACAGACACCGCACTCGCGCTCCTAACCGAGAAAATTGCCAAGTGCCGAGTGGAAGGAAAGTACACTGACATCGTACTCAGGGACGTACAAAAGGCCTTCGACAAGGTCTGACTGAGGGGCCTTCAGTATAAGATACTGAACCTTCAGCTAAACCCGATTCTGGAGCGCATTATCTGCGACTTCGTCATGGAACGACGTGCCAGAATCATGATTGAGGGTCACCAATGACCTGATTTCCCTCTCGAGGCCGTAGTCCCGCAGGGCAGTTGTCTGAGCCCCCTCATTTACCTAATCTACACAATAGATTTACCAACCCCGATAAAGGAAGACTCATTATATCTCCAGTTTGCGGACGATATAACCCAGGTGATCCCTGGTGCATACTTGAATTCCAGGGCTCAGTCTCAAGAGACTGCTAATGAAATCAGAAACATAAATGAGTACGAGAGAAAGTGGAAGATCCGCACGAATAGCAGAAAGTTCAAAATCCTCGCCCTCTGTCTCAAAAAAATCAGCAGACATGACAATAGGGGAACTGATATTTCCCTATCACCAAGAAGGGACTGTTCTGGGGCTCAACATCACCCCCACCGGGTACGGACCTCACTTCAAAACGCGGGAAATTCTTGTGAAGTTAGAACTATCCAAACTTCACAGATTTAAGAATATGAGCTTTAACAATATCAGAAAGTTATATCTCATCCACGTACGACCAACATTGATATACCCCGCGGTGATGGCCCAAACCCTAAGTAGGAATCGCTTGAAGCGCCTACAAATATTTCAGAACAAGGCGCCTCTCTAAATAAATAAACATAGAAGGCGAGACCGAATTTCCCAAAGACAACTCCACCGAAGAACCTCCCTAACACCTATCAATCTGGCGACCCAAAGTTTGGCCAAAGGAACTTGGGAGAGGACCTTGAATGAAACGGCACCTGAACTGGTGGAGGATCTAAAAATCCCAGCGAACAAAAGGGATAAAGTGAGCAGAAAGAGGCGATTTCCAAGCTCGAGACAATGCCCAGAGGAGCAGTTGGCACGTGGTTCACATAAAAGACCGCACCGAACAAACAATTACATACACGATATATTAACAAATACACTCACACAAACATGAATGAATGTGTAGAATGCAAGATCATTAAATGTATATAGTAGAATTAGACTCTTGAACAACTTCATTTCTTATTACTTTAAAAAAATATATATAAAATAGTAAATAAAATAAATAAATGAAAACAAATTTTATCTCTTAAAATAAGTGTAATATTAAAGAGATACAAAAAACTAAAAAAGTAGTATTAGTTTATATATAAGAATGTGTAAACTAATTATGTAAATTAATAGAATAATTTTAATAATAGCAAACAAAAAATGTATTCCAAAACTTGGAGAAAAGAAAGGTTGCAAAATAAGTATAAAAGAAAAGCTTGAATGCGTTAAAACACAAATTAAGATACACACAAAAATACAAATTACAGGATTAAATCAAAAAAAGAATAAGAAATCTAAACAAATGAAAAGCGTAGCCCTCACTACCAAGGCAAACCCTACAAACTCTCTTCACCCACAATATATCATCTCATCTTCCACACTAATCTTTTCCCTAACTATTCTTCATCAAGCAAGCAAGTCTGACTATTTGTCCCTCCGATCTAGTTCTCTGGCAAAGGAGGCAAAGGAAAATGAAAGTTTGAAAACGTGCTTCTTTTAACGGCGGTCAACTCGGGGACGCCGAGATGTCGGGAGTATGGTTACCGGCTGAAGTTGCACGTTAATTGCCGGTTTCTTCATTTGAATGATGACGGCTTCGGCCATCCGCAATCTTCTGCGATTTTGGAGTCTCAGAATGATTTAGGTGTCCTGATTCAGTTTTTCACGGGTTAGGGTAGTGCCATGAGATTGGGCGTGTTTTTTAATCGCGTCATCTTTTCATCTTTAAGGTGAGCTGTCAGTCTCCGAGAGATAGATAGATATATAGATCCCCTTAAGTATATTCTGAAAATTGAAGATATAATTAATATTTTTCTACGTTCTCTTACTAAACGGAATATTTTAATTGATGTTTATCATAAGCTTTTTGTTTCTGCTTCATCCCCTGTGGTCATCTATGATTTACCTAAAACTTATTAAAATGAAATACCTTTCCGCCCTATCTTAGCTGCAGTCAATACTCCAAGCTACAACTTAGCTAATTTTTTTGTTTCGCTTATTGATCCTTTGACACACAATCACTTCACCTTACGTGACTCTTTCGATTTTTCAAAATATATTGGTGATCTCCGTTTGGGGAATTCTTCTTTTATGGCCACAATCGATGTGGATTCTTTATTTACTAATGTTCCGGTACAGGAAACCATTAATATTATTTCAGATACTCTTTTTCATAATACGAGTGAAACTTTTCCTCAAGCTTTTAAAGCTACGAGTAGCTGTGGGTGATACCATTTTTCTTTTTAACAACGAGCTCTATTTACAACACGAAGGCATGGCTATGGGTTTCCCACTGGGTCCCTCCTTTGCCAATAGCTTTTTGTGTCACCACGAAACTCGGTGGCTGGACAATTGACCTCTAGAATTCAGGCCTATTGTCTTCAAAAGATTTACAAATGACTGTTTTCTAATTTTAAAGCACAGTGATCATGCACCCTCATTTCTCAATTATAGTAACCAACAACATCCTAACATAAGGTTTTCTATGGCAACAGAAAAGGACAACAAAATCTCGTTCTTGGATGTCAACGTTGTCCGAACAGGTTCATCTTACAATACATCCATGTACAGAAAACCTACCCCCACTAGATTAGGTACACATTTTTTATAGCTCTCCCAGCCAGTTTAAATTATCCAGTATTAAAAGCCGAATTTTTAGAGCCTACCATATATGCTCTAACTGGATATCCTTTCGAATTTAATTATTACCCCGATTTCATCTTCGACCAGTTAGTATCAAATTTCTCTCCAAAATATATTATCCTCGACCCTTTCTTACTACTGTTTCTAAACAGAAGGTTTTCATTAGACTACCCTATCTCGAGCATTTAACATCTGAGTTTAACAAACTCCTTCTCTCTACCCTCAACGATCATTTCACCCAATGCCAATTCATTTGTATAAATTCCAACTCTGTATCGTTAAATTCCCTTTTTCTCCATAAGGAGCCAATCCCTTTGGGCTTGCGATCCTGTATAATTTACAATTATACATGTACGACCTGCCACAATCGTTATGTAGGCCAAACTGGCTTATAACTCAAATGCAGGATCGCGAAGCACTTTGGTTTGTCTCATAGGACTGGTATTCCCATTTCTAAACCTGAAGCCTCTTCCATCAGGCAACATTCAGAGTATCACCATCATCCTCTTAATTCTGATTCATTTACCATCTTATCTTTAGCCTTAACTTCTCTCGATTTGAAAATATTAGAGTCACTGTACATCAATAAAATAAATCCAAACCTAAATAATTACTCCTCCTCAATTAAACTATTCACTATATAACCAACCAACACTTCAATAGATTAACTAACTAACCGAACAAATTTCGTTGTTATTAGTTTTATATCTTTAGTTAGTTGATTTCTCAACTCCCACGATAAAGGTTAGTCACTTTGTTTAATTCATTCTGATTTGTTTTCGGGTTTTTTTGTTTTATTTTATAATTTAATATAATAGGTTATTTTATTGTTAACTCCAGTTCCCTTTAATATTTGATATTCAAGTCAGTTTCTGTTATAACTTCACTTCTTTCTATTATTTTTTAAAATTGCACTGGATAGTATTAATTAATTCTATATATTGTTATTTGTGTTATTACTTTAATTTTAATAATTGTCAATTTTATTATTTTAACTTTTCTTCATCCGCTTTTTTTAGCCATTATTTAATG